>JAQQAE010008621.1:0-15094 GCA_029823295.1 Pseudamia nigra | reverse complement strand
TGAAACATAATCACCCATACAGAAATTATCCAATGGGAGGCTCGTAGTTATTTGCTTAGTTAAATCCAGGTGGTGACTTTTTTATTTCTATTTATTTATTTATTTATTTTTCTGGCCAGGCAGTGTACATCCACCCACTGACAAGACACAGGAACATGTAATCAACATTATGACCACTTCACTGGTTAGTGGTCATAATGTTATAATTGGTGCAAGGGTAAAGTACCATAATGCCATAAAACAAGGAAGAACCAAACAAACAGCAATGGAACACAAGTAGCAATGTCAAGATTCAATCTGGTTTCAAAGCTATTTAAACAGGTTTTAAAGACTTTCTAATGTGTGTGGGGGAAGTTGTACCATAGGTTAGGCACAAATACCTGATCTCTCCTTTTTCTTTTAGTCTGGCCCCAGGAACAACAAAGAATAGAAGCGGTAGAGAATTTAGTAGCTGCCTTTGGAGCAGTAGCCTGCATTTTTTAATCATTTGGAAGACTTGCTGAGTGATGTTAGCATATATGTGCATGTTTGTTTGTGCTTTAGTGCTGGACAATGAACGGGTGAAGCATTACAAGCTCAGAAGACTGGAGAACGGTCACTATTATGTGTCGCGGACCAGAGCTTTTGAAACACTGGGGGAGTTGGTGGAATATTACTCCAAACAGGCAGACGGTCTGTGTGTTCCTCTGGGGGAACCTTGTAAAAAGGTAAAAGACATTGAACATGAAGCAAACACATTACATGTCCTCAATTGTCCATTTAAGAGTGTGTTTTATGACCACTTTTGTCTCATCATGTGTTCCTGTTTGCTTCAGATGGAGGCTCCACAGACGTACGGACTGTCCTACAACACGGTGGACCAGTGGGAAATCGACCGCAACTCCATCAAACTGCTGAAGAAGCTGGGAGCTGGGCAGTTTGGAGAAGTCTATGAAGGCCTGTGGAATGGAACAACATCAGTGGCAGTGAAGACTCTCAAACCTGGTACACTACATGCCTTCAGCTTTAATTTTTTTATTGCTAGAATGAATGATTATTTAGACCTCCGTAGATTGCACAGAGTGCTGTGTGACCACCTCCAGGCTCAATATGCCATGGCTGTCTCCATCTCATCGTAGGATAGCCTGACCACTTTGAGGTCTTCAATTAACATCCTACGCCATGTCTTTCATGGGCGTACTTGCTTCCACTGTCAATGTGCAGGGGTCAAGAACATGGCTGGTTTTGGTAATCACCAGTTGTTGACTCGCAAACTGGAACTGATGCTTAGCAAAGGGGTGGGTTCCAGTACGATGGTGTACTTAATTTGTGAGGTGGTCATAGAAAGTATCTGCCAGAGGCAGACCTTCATGGCTATTCAGAGGGTGCGCTGTGTCCAAATTGGTCGTACTTATCACATGATTGAGACTGCCTAACCCACTTGGAAGGTGATGTCCTGGTCAGTGCCACCATCCAGGGCCACGATGCTGCCCAGATAAGTGAAATGGTCACTCATGCGTTCACTCATGCATAGACACCACAGAGGACCTTGCTCTTAAGGACACTGATATGCAGTTCAACCTTTGAGGAGGTCTGCTCCAGGATTGTCGGCTTTGCAGAAGGACGTCCACGTCGATCCTACGAGAGCAGTGTCATCGGCAAAGTCCAAATCCACAAAGCATTGGCTGTTCCACTAGTCTATTACAAAAGCTCCCTGATTGATAGTATCCTGCATGATGACGTTTATGGCGAGAGGATGCATCCCTGACAAATGTATTTATTTATTTATTTGCAATAACTAGACTCCAAACAGCAATACCAGAATGCCTAATGTCTCCTTCTTATTGAACAGAAAAAAAGGATTAAAAAATTGGCATTTGACAATTTCGAGTAGACCATGCCAATCTAGACCAGCTGAAAATTCAATCCATCTTCATGGACAATGTGGAAATGGAAAGTTGCAGTGGTTAATTGCTACAGACTATACTGTAGTCTATAGTTCCATTTCAACATACCATAATTTCTGGGTGATATGTCACTCCGGAATGTTTGTCACACGAGCCAAAAAATGCATAATGAAGAAAACGTGTATCAGTCGCTCTGGAGAACGGGTCGCATTTGTTTGTGGAAATTTATTTGACAAAATCCAACACAAAGAACAGACATTTCATCTTCAAAGGCATGTTATAGTAATAATAGAATAGAGAACAACAGGCTGAATTGGTGTCTCGTATGTTAATGTAATGACAGTGGAGGCCCTGCTGTCATGGTCTGTATTCATACTGTAAATCAAGATCAAGGGAGCTTTTGCCCTTCTGCTCCGCGGGAGGATTCTGTCCTCCCTGAGCTCGCCTTAGGACACCTGCGTTACCGTTTGACATGTGTACCGCTCCAGTCAAACTCTCCACCTGCCGCTGTCCCCGGAGCAGGTCACAAGCGGCCGGGCAGCTGCGCGGTTGACGCCCGGCCTCCCTGCCTCACTGGGTAAGTGACGTGCAAATGTGTTGGCGCTGACACGTTCGGTGTTGAGCTGATGGCAGGTATGGTTACCTGTAATGTCTACATTTTAAATTGTCAGTAATGCAGATGCGGTAGATGCAGGTACACAAGCCTAGAGTGACCTCTAGCAGCTTCCAGTGTGACAAACAACGAACACTCGAAATATTTTGCGTATACATTGCTCCAGGGTATTTGTCGCTCCCCTAGCCAGACTATGCAAAAAACAATGACGTATAACCTGGAAAATGCGGTATACTAATTCAAGAGCTATGATTGCGAATGAGACCTGAACCCCCCTTCGCTGGACTGGTTTCAGACAATAGAAAATCTACCCTGTAATGAGAGGTTTTCGCCTCTGACAGGTGGTTTCTGTTAAGACTAACAACTTGAAAACAGGCTTTTCACATATTCATCATAATTAAAGCCATACTTCAGGAGTGATGACTACAGGATGGTTTGACACACAAAACAAATTGAATATGAAGCCCTGTGCTAAATATAAACCAGGAGGCATAAACCACTGTCACAACTATGATCTACCTACTGGAAGTGCTGAGTCACAGAACACCTGATGACACACGCACACTAAGCAGGAAAAGAGGTTCGATTTTTCTGACACGAGCATTGAAATTCTGGAAAACAGAAATGGCAACTGCACGATAGAAAGGATTTAAAAGAACAGGGCCTGTGTCAGAATGGCTTCAATGAAAAGCCAAATACCTTCTGCACTCAAATCCATTGTAAATGCATTTAAAATAATAAGAGGGGTAGATCTACTGCTCAGTACATGGTCCTGGTGGAAACTATAAGTCACGACTGAATTACAACCCCAATAAGAAAAAGTTCAGTGTGTACAGTGTGGCAATTAAAATAATGATGCATCATAAAGATTGACTGACTTCCATTTCATTGCAGACTGTATGAACAGTATACATAGGAAAGACTAGTGCACATTGCCACTTTGATATTAAGTTTTGAAAATGAAACCTCCCAAACATTTGTACTAAACGACTGATTACACTCTAATATCTCAGATTGGCATTACGGTACTGTGTCTGATATTTGGATAAATGGATAAGTCTCATCTTGGCACATACTGTACACTATGCCTTTCATCCTAAAATGAACAAAATATTGTTTGGGCTGTAATCCATGTATCCACTGAGTGATGATCCATTCCAGATGCATCCATGTGACTCAGGTGAAGATGTGGAACAGTGCTTGAACTTGTATTAGTAACTATGGCTGTGTGTGTTAGTGGGTAACAAAGGTTTTCCTCCTGATTCAGAGTCCCTACTGATGTGTGAGCGATATGGGAAGCCCCTGTCCTGTAGATCCAGCCCCTGAGAGCTAGCATATATCAGCTTAATGCCCCACGGCTAAAGCCTTTATCCATATCAATGCGTTCAACACCAGTGTACTTGTGCTGGTATGACAGTACATTGTTAACTTGTTACATTTTTGTAAAGGATCAATGAATGTTACAGTTGCAGTAAATTTGTCGTTAATTATGCCTCCTCGGGGTCAAAGGCATTCATTGATATCTGAACAATTAGGCAAGTGCATTAAGGCATTAACAGAGCTCATACCATGTGATCCCTGTCAAATTTTGGGTAGTATATTTTCATTTGCGTTACAGACCTGGATTTGATGAATGTCTGTGTACTGTATTAGTAAAATGACACTGACCAGGCAAAACATGGAATATGTTGTGTTCTTCTTTTCTACAATGAAAGACAAGAAGGAAACCACTGTAAAATTACCTCCTACGTCTTTGGAAATATTCTGACGTTTGGTCTTAGTATCAACAGAGAGGGGGCAATATTTTTCCAGTGTTGGTGTCCATTGTCAAACCTGCAAAACTGAGACCCTGTCTGTTTAACCCTGCAGTGTACAACAATTCTAGATTAAAATAAACTACTAAATCTACTACTAAACAACTGATATTTTCTTGATTTGTTTACTTGCGTTATTATAATGTTGGCTATTGGTTTGATTAGGAGCCTAGTGGCAGAAAACGCATATTCTGCATTAAATGGGAACCACTCAACAGTTATTTTTTTTTCCTCATTTACCTTGCTGCTGTACGATATTTTAATCAGTGTGGCAGCGGCAGTAGCTGTTGATGAGCAAGTTCCTGTCGTGGTGAAACAGCTAATCAGAACAGCAGCAGATACTATCTCATGTTGGACTGTGGGTTTTGTTGGTGTTACAGGGTGTCACATTTTTGACTTCAAACCTTCAGCATCTCATTGTGATTTCTAAACTGCACTCAAAATTTGCTCGTCAGGGGGTGGTAGGAGCAAACAGCCAATTTCCTTGGACCTAACGTCAGGACTTGTGACTACACTATTTTACTTGTGAATAATGATGTCAAAGTTTTCCCTCCTTCCCCAGGTACCATGGATCCTGAGGACTTCCTGAGAGAGGCTCAGATCATGAAGAGACTACGGCATGCCAAGCTGATCCAGCTGTACGCAGTCTGCACCCTGGAGGAGCCCATCTACATCATCACCGAGCTGATGACAAATGGCAGCCTGCTGGAGTACCTGCAGAGTAAGACCACCTCGCTTATATCAGAACACTGGGACTTGAGGCCAGCATACATTGTGTGATTTCAGACCTGATTTTGATCTGATTTGCAGCTGCGCATGCCCCGTGCATTCGCATGCAAGTCAGTCATGAAATCAAGAAGAAAGCAATAATCCATCCATTCATCCATCATCTTCCGCTTATCTGGGTCAGGGTCGCAGTGGCAGCAGCCTAAGCAGAGAAGCCCAGGCTTCCTTCTCTCAGCCCCCTCCTCCAGCTCCTCTGGGGGGACCCTCAGGCATTCCCAGACCAGCCGAGAGACACAGTCCCTCGAGCGTGTCCTGGGTCTGCCCCAGGGCCTCCTCCCAGTGGTAGCGAGTCTTGGCAACTGGGGATCGGACCACCCAGGCCACTGCCTTCGGCTCCTACCCAAACCACACAGCACTGTCCCTTACGACCCTTCCTGCAGGTGGGTCGTAAGGGACCCACAGGAAGGTATAGTCATGAGGGCCTTCTGAATTGCTCTTAGTCTGACCTGTCACCTCGGACCAATTTGCGAACTGCCCCTGACAACATAGCTCCTAGGATCACTCAAGCATGCAAACCACTCCACTACAATAAGGTCATGCTTCAGGGAGGGGAGAAAGCGATAAATGCCACAGAAATGTCACATACTAGAGCCAATAAGTTAGATCTTCCTGAAGAAACAGGAAAATAGAAAGTGGAACCTACAAAGGTGGAAAAAACACAGCATTTCTGTCCAGTACTGATTGTAAAAGAAGGTTTGGGATGTTTGATCTCACTTGTACAGTGTACTGTGACACAAACACATGCAGACATTGGAACATGCTATACTTTCATGTTCACGTTACTTAAATCGCACGGTGTACACAAGCCTTAAGTGCTACTTTATGACTGATCAGAGTCCATCACCGCTGCTGCTTTTTGAAAACAATCCCAAGTCATCTGAGGTGTAGCTTTTTACATTTATTCATACACACCCACGACTGTGTTACAGAGGACCCCCTCAAACATGATGAATAAGGAAGTCACAGGTCAACAATTCATGCACAGAACAGGAATGTTTGACGTGGATGAATTCACAGCATTTGTGCAATCAGATGAAGCCCCTGCTGTGTGGCTACTGTGTTGTCGTCGTCGTCGTCGTCATCACCGGTATTCACACACGCTTTCAGTATCACATAAGCCTCATAAAAACCCATGTGGTGTGAGTACAAATTCCATTCCAGGTTCCTGGTCTGTATGCTGTATCTGCCAGTTTATCTTTAACTTTTCATTACACTTTGGGAGAGGAATCCCTAATGGGGCGGGGGGGTACACAACAGAACAAATGTAAAACATTTCTAATAAAAACATTTCTTTAAAAAAACCCACAATTCTGCTTATTTTTAAAGGTTTCATTAAAGTCTGGGTTTAATAATTGAAATACAAGGAATGTATGGATGTTTTTCTTATTTGGACAGGGATCACGTCCTGCCTGTGCTAAAGATGAAAACCACATAAACGACCAATTAAACCAGAGCATTGTAGAACTCTGTAAATGCAGCTGTTAGTGGTTAACTGTGAAATTCTGACTATGATTACAGTAAAAGTTGCAGTAGATATAATGGACATTAGACTGAGGACATTGGAGCACATTTGAGGGCAGGTAGCTCTCACGTGCTGAGTATTGTAATAAATCTACACTGCAAACTGTAAATGGACTCCTGCTCACAATGAAATGATTTGAATAACATTTCAAACTGATATTGTCATGATGCCAGGTGACCTTTGTTCTCTAAGTGACCATCAATGTTAAAAGCTGATTTACAACCAACAGGATGATTCATCATCTGAACAGAGTTTTACCACTGTTTACAGCTTGGATTTCGTTTGATAAAGAAGCTATTACCTTAGTTTTATAGTGACAGTGGAACATGTGACTGTTTAAGCGTAACCTCAGAAGTACAAACGGGTGTTTTTTAAGTGATTTTTGAAGTTGACTAATGAAGCCAATTAAAGTCGATGTAGTCACAACATCATGATGATGTCATCATTAATGTGTTCCCTCCACCCAAACAACAAAAAAAAAAATCTGACCAACAAGGAGTCATTGGACACACTTCATTTGAACACGTCATACTTGGCATACTTTAAATAAAATATCAAATGAAGTGGTAAACTCACGACTTGCATTTTACTGCACATTGAAACAAAGAGTTGAAGAATACAGCTGTGGACAAAACGACAAGATCACTTCAAAGTGAATGAATTTTTGTTTAATTCTGTGAACGACTGACAACCTTTCTCCCCAATTCAATGTTAAATTTTGCCATTTTAAGTATTTATTTGCAGAACATGACCAAATGATCTCAAATAATGCAAGGAAAACAAGTTCATATTCAAGATTTAAACCAAGGAAGAGTTCAGAAATCTATATTTGGTGGAATAACCATGACTTGCTTACTTTTCCTCATTAAATCAAATTGGGTTCAGGTGATCACCACATTAAATAATCTGAGATGCACTTTTGTTGGCATTCAACAGACACTGGAGTGGAATGATGTCATACATGTAAAGATAATGATTTCAGAAAAACATTAGTGGTCTCTATTTTTTCCAGAGCTGTAAATTGTATGTATTTTTATAGTGCAAAAAAGAAATATTTAGTATTGTGTTTAACTCGCCCCTTGTTGAATCACCACCTTTTTATATAGGGGTTTGTGTGCCTGTGTGATCCTATGAGCTATGTTGTCAGGGGCAATTTTTGCCCCTGGTAGGGTTTCCAAGGCAAATTGGTCAGACTAAAAGCGATTCAGTAGACCCTTATGACTATGCCTTTCTCTGGGCCCACCACCTGCAGCAAGAGTCGCAAGGGTCTGGTGCTGTGTGGTTTGGGTGGCAGCTGAAGGTGGGGGGCCTGGGTAGTCTAATCCCTGGTTGCCAAAACTAGCTCCAACTAGGAGGCGCCCTGGGACAGACCCAGGAGATGCTGGAGGGACCCCCCCAGAGGAGTTGGAGGAGGTGGCAGGGGAGAGGGAAGTCTGGGCTTCTCTGCTTAGGCTGCTGCCCCGACAACCCTGACCAGGATGAGGCGAGGATGATGGATGGTTAACTGTGTGCACTATTTCAACTTATTGATTAGTCCAGCACCTACTCAGAAGCTTCTACTTCTGCTTCTCCTCCTCACTACACTGTTTATCTCTAACTCGGTACCAAACAGCAGACATGCCTTTTATTTAACTATGTGACCTTGTGTACCTGCTGTGACACCCAGTGCTCACGTCATGGACACGCATGGTATGTGAACATGTCACTTCACTCAGACTGAAGGTCACTGCAGAGTGGCAAGGTGGGATTAATGTGTGCAGCCATGACACGCTCTGTGCCTCTCAGGGTAGCTGTCATTCTGACCATACTCCCTGATACTCATACATCACATGGGCAGGACATATTCAAAGTCACGCGAGTGCTATGTAGATGTCATAACTCACACTGAACAGCCTTCTAAACTTTATTGTGCTGTCAGAAGATGAAATTTAACTGTGGTCAAAAATGGAATGTTGAATTATAAACTAATTTGTCTATAAAAATGTCAGAAATGTACAAATAAGTAAAGACAGCTTTGACGGCCATGCCTCATTAGTTGGCTTGAATTTCTTGCACACCGTGAACAGCGCGGCGGTTGCAGCTGCAGTTTCAGTCTATGAACACAGTTTAACTGGTGCAATAATAGTTAATAAGATGTCAGTTCACCCACATAGTAGCAGCACAGACCCCTTCTTTGTTCTGTGGGACAGGGCTAGCATCCAAAAATGACCTCAGAAAGCTACCTTTTAAGGTTTAGGAAGACCAATCTGATATCGCTCTCATTTCATGTACTGCACACCCTCTAAAATATTATTCCACTAATGAACTTTAAGGGCTAACTAAAGTATTAAGTATCTGAGCTTCGATGGACCTTGTTCACAGCAGACACTCTGGTTTGACTCTACAATAAAATCACTGTTGATCATAATGTTATGATTTGTTCCATTTAAATGTCCCTGAATCGCAGTGAGCCGGCAGCAGCAAATCCTGTAACAAATGATGGAAGGCAGACCTCGTACATGAAAGGAATTATAACATTTCCAGTGTCTGGTAGGATGGAAGAGTATGGACAGCTGATGCAACATGTGATGCTTCTGTTTAGTGACAAAAACCTTTTTCCTTGGATGTTCAATCATGTGTACCAGACGACTGGACTCATAGACTCGAGTTGGGATCAGTCACAATTCTCTGTGCGGCCGGCTTGAAAGTGTGCTCTTATACCCAGTCATGTTATTGACCTGCTACCAGTTAACCTAGTTAATGTCAAATGCTTCTCCAGTTGGTTTGGATTTGTGTCCGTTTCTTTTGCAGCCTTTTGTTGCCCATCAAATTCAAAAGGAGTTCATATTTTCCATGAAATGGTAAAATGTCAGTTTCAACATCTGATAAGTTGTTTGTGTTCTATTGGGAACAAAATATGGGTTTATGAAATTTAAAATCTTTGTATTCTGTTTTTATTTACATTTTATTTGCATCCCAACTGTTTTGGAATTGAGTTTTACTTAAAATGAAACTAACAGATGACTTGGTATTCTAATCTGTCATGAGGTTCAGTAACTTATTTAAAATTCTTGCTCTTTTAGTAGAAATGTTACATTAGGTAATATTGGTAATAACTGGGTAATTGCATTATGTGGTCTGTCACTTGCTGTCTTACATTGCATTACACTGACATTACTGTTATCAAACTTGTGTATTAGCATGATACCAGTATGGCTGGTGGTTTTAGGTCACCTATCACCTCTTAGTCAAATATGGTCACTTCTAGTTCCAAAAGCCTCAGTTTCCACAACCTGCTCCCATCTGACAGGTGTCAAAAAGGTAGAATTAAGGCTCTGTGAGTAGTCTAGTTCTCAGGTTGGGTTATTCGAGGAACATAAGATCATGACACTGATGTGACGTACTGTCGTCGTTCTAGAGGATAAAGGCGCCACTCTGCGGATCTCTGACCAGATTGAGATGGCTGCCCAGGTGGCGTCAGGTATGGCCTTCCTGGAGCTGCAGAACTACATCCACCGTGACCTGGCAGCCCGCAATGTTCTGGTGGGAGAGAACAACATCTGCAAAGTGGCGGACTTTGGCCTGGCCAGGGTCTTTATGGTGGGTTTCACAACTGTAACACCACTGTGTGCTGTATATAAGTAATTACTCTTTAGAACTCAGCCACATGCTCCACTAATCATATACATTGCTTTAGTCAGGTACTCCTTCTAATGTAGCTCATTATACTCAAGGTGCTTGTTTACATTTAACTACATCTGCTTGTGTTTTTTTTTTTTCTTTATAGAAAGAGAATGAAAATGTGTATGAAGCCAAGGAAGGCACCAAATTCCCCGTGAAGTGGACTGCTCCCGAGGCCATCCACGACAACAAGTTCACCATCAAATCAGACGTTTGGTCCTTTGGGATTTTGCTTTACGAGATCATGACATTTGGGCAGATGCCTTACCCAGGTAACGGTCTTTCCACATCCACCGGGTCACCCGTGATGAATTTGAGCTGGGAGTGTCCAGTCATTGCCACGGAGGGCCAAGTCACTGTACTTTTTTTCTTTCCAGCCAGTCAATTTAGCAGGTGATTTAACTGAATTCTTTCCCACTGATTGCTCTTCAGTGAAAACACCTGCTAATTGAGTGGCTGGAAAGAAAACCTGCAGTATTTTGGCCCTTTGCGGCAATGATTGGACACCCTGTGTTTGGACTTACATACTTGAGGTTGTGTTTTAGCCACATGTTAAACACAGACACTAGATGGTGCATTTCAAATAAAGACAAATGTGTGTTTTGGCCTTACTCTACTGTTATAATCCTGACCCCAGGCAAAAGTTGGAGGAACTTTAACTAGCAGTTAAGGTTCCAATGAAAGAGGGAATGTTCAGGTGTAGATTATAATTTTCAATCTTGAAATGTCATGTCTGTGAATATGATTTGAAACATTTATTGCTCAGTTGAAGCCTGCTGTACCTTGTGGCTCTTCACATAGGGCCTGTGGTATTTTGTAGTCATAGAAAGTCAAAATCCCAAAAAAAAAACATCAGTATTGTTTTGGACTGACTGTGGGAGGGTCGCTAAAGTTCAGCGACAGCACAACAAGATGAAAAATGGGTCAAAATACATTTTCACACCATCCAAATTTGGGATGAGCTTTCAGACTATTCAGTTTGGTTGAAACCTGATTTCTCAATGTGAAACTTTCCCTGGATTGAACGGCTTATCCACGGTCTGACCAGAAGATTCAGTTAAATTGTATGACTTGTATAGCGCCTATATACCCTCCAGCATTTAACGCGCCTTACATTGCTTTCCATTCACCCATACATTCACACACCAGTGACACTGGGAGCAACATGGGGTTCAGTGTTTTGCTCAAAGACACTTGGACCTGCAGACATGAGAAGCCATGGATTGAACCGCTAACCTTCATGTTCATGGACAACCCACTCTCCCTACTGAGCCTTGGACAGAATGAGTGTGGGGAGGGGTGTGCAGAGGCAGGGCGGTAAAGATGGTTGTGAGTTGAGGAGTTGGTGGCTCTTTGTGTCCTGCTGCCTGGGCTAATTTGTGGTCTTAGTCCAAAATGAACCACAGTTTGGTTTACAGAGACAGTTTGATCAGGATGTTATGCAGGATAAAACAAAAAAGAAAAAACATAACGTTAAATGTCCAGTCAATGTTTATAAACTTACCAGTAGCGTATGGTGTGTCGCAGTCCGTGAAACATGATTAGACAAGTGACCTGTCACTCAACGCGGCTTACAACCTCACAGGTGTATGAGCTCGTGCACTCACGGAGATGAATCAAACCACAGGATGACTGTGGAGAGTCAGTCTGCATTTCAGAGTCCTTCAACGTTTGGCACAGGTAAGAAAATAGACATACTAGACTGACAACTGTGAGGTTGTAAGCAGAGTTGACTGAGGCTTATATCGGTCTGCCACAAATGAAAGGTTGCAGGTTTGTTATCATTGTTGATGACACACATCCCTCTGTAACGTGAACCATATTAATGATGACAGTGAGGCATTTGTCCAATCCCTGATCTGATCCCTGATTAACACAGGACAAAGTGGACAAAATGTGGCACAACCTTAACATTGGGCCATGTTGTGCACTGTAATGTGTGAAAACCCCCTTAGTGTGTAGTCGCATCTCATGCCAAAGTTACTATTGAATCCTCCTCCCCTACCACCCCCCTCTCCCCCTCATTAGATCATTCTGAACTTTTAGGTTAACACACTGACTGTAATTTTCAGATAGTTACAATAAATATTCTATTTCTGCAATTAGATCTTCCTGAAAGGTGTAGAAATACAGATTTATACAAATTAATTATACCGAGATTCACCAAACGATGGGATTCTTGTGGATCAGAATATTCTATAAGTCTCAGTTGCATGATGTACTTGCTAGCACAGCACTAATGTCCTTGTGTTCTCTTTTCAGCCATGACAAACTTCCAGGTGGTCCAGAAAATTCCCCAGGGCTACAGGATGCCGTGTCCCCCAAACTGCCCCAAAATCATGTACGACATTATGATGGACTGCTGGAAGGAGAATGAAATGGACCGGCCCACGTTTGAGACACTCCAGTGGAAGCTGGAGGACTTCTTCGACATGGACGTGACCTCGTATGACGACGCCAGCCGTTATTAGACAGAACAGGAAACTCTGCACCCAAACCGATCCAAACACCTTGCAGTGATTTGAAATGAAGGCTCAGTCTGTGTGATGTAAAGTGGAATGCAGTGAGAGATGTTCATCTGCACGCCTGCTCTGATATTGTTTGGGACCTGAAAGCACCTGAAGACAGACTGGAAGAGACTTGTTTGAGTTGAGACAGAAAACTGCCGTCAGCCCGTCTGGATGGACCGGTTCTTTTCATACTCCGCATAGTCCGCATTCCTTCCACCTGCAGGTTCTTTACTGAGGGTTTATGAATCACTCAGCTTACAAGCTCAGTCTGTTTGCCTTTTGTTGGTTGGATTAAAACCAGTAGGGGCAGGTGTTGCCTTCTCAATCACAACCGACTAAGACCCTTAAACCAACTACTGCATTTACTACGTGAAACCTTCTCACTCTGTCCACTCCCCTGATCACATCACTGCTTTCATCAGGCTTTGCTCATTATGCAACTGCACAAAGTGTGAGATAAGACAAAGGACATGAGCTGCTTCGTAGTCTTCAGGTGTCATTTGTGCACAGATTACTGATCCGTAGACAGTTTTAAACACATCAGAACATAGTCTTAATTCTTAGCATTTAACTGGATAAATGGGATGAAAATGAATAACTTAATTTTCTTGTAAATTAATTTTTCATTTTAAGTCCCTTTTTAATATAATGTGAATCTGTGTTCAATGTTTAGCATATTCTGTTAATTTGTCAATGAAGGAGCTCATTTACATGAAGTTTTGACAAATACATTTATTATTGATGCACTTTTTACTTTTTGCACCTGCCACGACCTGTGGTTTGACAGTATATAGGCTTTTGGTTTGTTACTCTAGCACCCAGTTGATCAAATCTGCCCACTAGTGGCCAAATTCATGGCTGACGAGCTCTGGCAGTGATTTTCTTTTTTTAAATTTTATTTTTGTTGCTTCAGTTTGGAGAATTTTTTCCTTCACTTTTCTGTTCTATATGGAAGGACATTTGTAAGAATGATGTAAGTTTTAAAGCGTTTTATAGGTAAAAGTTTGAAAAGAACGATCTTTTCTGTGTGGACCCTTCATTGTGGTTTGTACAGATCACAAATCCAGACTGATTTTGATCTATTCTTCCCTCATCTTGCTGAGAGCTGATGACAACTCAGCTTCTACGTGCTTTTTGAAGATTTAACCATCATCACTTGGATGAAGTCTGGAATTCCCTGGCCATGGATGTGGTTCTCCATCCTGCTCCGTCCACCGAAAACCATTGTCTCTGAAACAACAAAGTTTGTGAAACATCTCCAGACCATGCCTACACACTAAAACAAGGATGCACGAACACTCTGCTCAGTACGTTCATGTAGTTTTCTTCCAGCGGTACAGTTGCCTGGATGAGTGAATAACGCTGTGACACCGGGGTTTGATTCCTATTGTTCCAGCTCAAGCTGCAGATCTCTTCTCAGCTTTTGATCCTCTGAGTCAGCCTGACCAATCAAATATATCAATTATGTCACATGAATTTTAGGCTTTCAGCGATGCTGAATCTTGTTTATTAACTCTAACCGAGACAGTGTTGATTGAATCAAACTGTATTTTAGCAAATTGTCCTTTAAGCAGTACATAATAAAAATGGATTATATTTAGTATTATCTTGTTTGCATCATTTACTTAAAGGCTGGGGACACACGCAAGATTTTCTGCCCATGATTCACTTGTTCAGAATTGGCACCAGTCAGCACTAGTTTGGGACTGTCGGCATGGATGGTCGTGAGTGAGGGGAACAGACCGACCAGACTTCAGTTGCAGTCATGTTTTAATTTGAGTCAACTCTGGTGTCTGATATCTGCACAGAGGACAGCGACAAAGAGCCGTTTGCCATCCATGTTTGTTCACCCTTTAAACCATGCTTTCATAGATGTCACTTTTTTTGACAAATTGTGTATTCCGTGATGGTGACAAAGTCAGAGAGGCTCGATTTGATATGGTTTGGACATGTACAGAGGAGAGATAATAAATATATTGATTGTAGGATGCTGAGGTTGGAACTACCAGGCAGAGGAAGACCAAAAAGGAGATTTATGAATGGAGGACATGAAGTTAGTTGGTGTGAGAGAAGAAGATGCAGAGGATGGGGTATGAGATGGAGGCAGATGATTCGCTGTGGCGACCCCTGAAGGGAACAGCCGAAAGGAAAAGCAGAAGTGTATTCTGTAATCCCTCATCAGTCATAGAAATCTGCTGAAACCAGTGGGTTATTGTGAACTCCAAGTGGTACCAACTGTGTCAACCCTCTGGCCACCTTATTAGGTACATCTTGTCAGTACTGGGTTGGACGTCCTAGCTGTC
>JAQQAE010008620.1:0-15094 GCA_029823295.1 Pseudamia nigra | reverse complement strand
CATAGAGACAGACAACCATTCACACTCACATTCATGCCTATGGACAATTTAGAGTGACCAATTCACCTAACCCCCTGTGTGGGCAAAAACATCATACAGGTCATTCCATATTAACTCAATGAGACCCTCTGTGCTCATGCCAGACTTTCATTAAAATGTGAGTCCTATTGATTTCACGGGATCTTGTGAAAATCCCACAGGTCTAGCTGAAGCATTTTAAACGGCATTTTTACTTTTTTTAATGTCCCTGCAATTAAAAAAAAAAAAACTTTCCCATAAATATTCTTCAACAAAATTCAAATACTCCTTGTGAAAACACAGCTTTAAAAGTTTCCAGGTACAGTATTTCCATACTCAGTTCCCCGTGTTAAATTTGGATACTGTATTTTTAATTCTGATGGAGGATGTAGTAACTTTGAGTTCTCATACAGACTCAAATTGTGCTTACAAGAAAGTGGAAAATAGTAGATAGTAATTTTTTAAAGTAAATAGTCATTAATTATTCAATTTCTGTCAACATTCAGCACAATTATTTACTTTCAGCTTAAGACCTAAAAAGTAAATCTATCTCAGGGACAAAAATAGCCCATACATTAGCATAATGTCTTCAGTTTTTACCAAGTTTACATTTTTGTCTCATCACGTTTACATGCATCTTTTATGACTTTGCCTTTCAACTTTTACATTATTTTGGCCTTGTTGTACCTTTCAAGCCATCTTCATTTTGTTTCCCTCTTGGTATGTGTTTAATATCACTTTTACATCTTTTATGTCTGTTACATTTTCTTTACTTCGATTTATTCCATTAGTCTTTTCCAGAGAACAGTCTTCAGATACTTTAAATGGAAAACAAATTGTATTCATGAGTTTTATTCTGCCTATTGGTGACCTAATAAAACAGTTCTAACCTGTTTTGGGTCCTGACCTTAGGCTTGAGAAAGACAGATATAAAGGAATACAAATTAAACATTGTTATTACTAGCATTTCTGGGAGGTTCAGAGCAAATTTCAATCCATTTCAGTGAAAAATGACACACCGGTGAGGCCCAGGGTACACGTGCAAAGAACTGCAAAAATGTACCCAGCTTCAAAAATTCATGACTAAAATAAAAACAGAAGTAGGATTACACCAAAGCAACTACTTTTAAAAAAGAAGCGCAGCCTGCACTGCAAAAAAGTGTATATTTGAAGTCTTCTTTGGAGCAGGAGATACAAGATATGGTGATTAAAAAAAAGAATAATAATAATAATAATAATAATTGTAACACAATTTTACTGAAAATAAACATTTTTTCAGTGTCTCTCCTACAATCTCCTCTCCTTCTGCATCAACACACCGCTGCATTCAGGTACTCCACTGACATAGATTTGATCTTTGGAAAAAGTCACACAGTGCTAGATCAGGGGAACAGGGAGGCTGATCAAGCACCGCGATTTGTTTTTGGGACAGAAACTGTTTCAACAAGAACACAATGTGAGCTGGCAAACAGTCTCGATGAAGAATGAAGCCATTTTTCTACAATTGTGGTCTCTTTCCTTGGACTTTCGGATGATTTGTTAAATTTGGTAAATGTTTTCAGAAGTTTTTGATGTGCACGGGTGTCCAGAATGCTCATCATCTTAGACATCCTCTCTGCTTTCACTAAATCTTTCATTCCATTCAAACACACGCCACATGGTTTTATCCTCATAAGCACAGTCTAATTATTTACTAGTCATACCTTATATATACACAGTAAATATTCAAAGAATGTTAACTACTCCAAGGCACTCTCTTTGTAAAAACAAGTAAATGCTGTTACATCTAAATCATCACTCAGGCCTTGATAATCAGTAGCTTGCAGTTAATAAATCTAAAAGCGTCTCATTAGGATTATACAAGTGCTCTCAAAATTTGTCAAAAAAAATTATGACATGAGCTGACAAAATTTCATAATTTTGAATGCATTTGTGTACAGAGAAATCCCGCACACTGTTAGACTTGCAATGGTGAAAAATTTATTTTAAATCATGCAACGTTTCAGCCATAGGCCTTCATCAGGCAAATAACTGCATGGCTACAATCTGCCATCTTAAATAGGGTGTGGCCTACCCTTAGGTGACAGGTGAAAAAAAAAGATAATAATAATTTTAAAAAAATGGAAATATGTCATGAGAAACACACCAATAAATCCTCACATAAATGTACATATACAGCACACAAAAACAGGAAGTAACAATGAGTACATCACTGAAAAGGATACAAGTAACAAAACTAATATACATCCTGCTCAAAATGTATCCATACAACATCTCATTAACCTATTGTTGCCCAAAGGAGTTTACATCCATACTTTCTATAAATAACTGTTAAGTGAAAGTGCATCATTTAAGCCCTTGGGAGCTAATGTTTGCAGTGTACATATCCAGAAGGCCTCACACTGTTTCAACAGTCTGTCATGGTCTCCACCTCTAGGTGGTGGGAGAACAAGTTCAACCCCACAGAATTGCAGGGAGCTAATGTCATGGCGGTTATCATTAAAATGGATGGCAACCGGACAGTCCCTGTCATTTCTACGAATAGAACTTTTATGTTCACTGATGTGTTGTTTTAACTTTCTAGTTGTTTTTCCAATGTATGCCAGACCGCAGGGACACCGTATCATGTAAATGACATGTGTAGAAGTACCGGTACAAGTTCTTCTTCTTCTCCTTTCGGCTGCTCCCCTCAGGGGTTGCCACAGCGAAATACCAATGATTCACACGTTTGATCTGCCATAGGTTTTTTACGTCGGATGCCCTTCCTGTAGAAGCACAAGTTATGATGCCTTTTATGGGAAACTTTTTTCCTGTGTGGGGGTGTACAAAATACTTCAGTTTTGTGGTGGTGTTGCATTGTGCACAACTACCACAGCAGTAATTTCTTTCAGGTAGAGGTTGCAGATAAGTTTGTATTCGCTTTGGGGCACCTGGTTGATGAGTAAAATTTGCAGATCCTTTTCAAATATCCTTTTCAGTGATGTACTCATTGTTACGTCCTGTATATGTACATTTATGTGAGGATTTATTGATGTGTTTCTTATGACATACTGTATTTCCATTTTTTTTTTTTCCACCTAAGGGTAGGCCACACCCTATTTAAGATTGCCGATTGTAGCCATGCAGTTATTTGCCTGATGAAGACCTATGGCCGAAACGTTGCATGATTTAAAATAAATGTTTCACCATTGCAAGTCTAACAGTGTGCGGGATTTCTCTGTATTCTGTTCGGCGTGGTGTGCCCTTATCCTACGCACCTGTGGCTAGAGACAGATGTGCAAAGTGTTCGTTTTTTACTGAATGAGTTGGTATAAAATGACCTACTGTCTAGGGACAAAACGTCCTCGTTTGACCACACTTACTCATCCAAAGTGTGTAGACTCTGCGGACGAGCTGCTGGTGGGCTGCAGGAATTTCCTCTTCGATATTCTGATAAAAGCATGGCTTAATTTTCAGAAACTGGGGCAGCGGAGGAAAGTTATTCACGTGTGCTGAAAAGAGGAAGCAAAGTTTCACCAGAAGTCAGTCTTAAACAATCCCAATTTTCCATATAATACAGTACTATAGATAGATAGAAAGATGGACTAACCTGCCATTTTGAAATCTCAGCACTGTCCTAGAAATAAGAAGAAACAAACTGAGTCAATAAATTATATTATATAGTGTCACCGAAAAAAATTAAACATTCGCCCTACTTTGATTAATCTCTTTACTTCATGGAGCTACAAAAAATCCTGCATCTTAAATAGCCACATGCCTGGGAGGATACATTCAGCAGTTAATTGCACCTCATAACTATACGTTGAATCAGTTAAAGCAGTGACGCATCCCGGGTTAATTCGAGCGCTCTTTCCTTTGGTCGTGTTTCTACTTGCTCCACACATCAACTTTAGACAAACTGATTCCTAACACGAGAAAACAACATTAGTGTTCAGCTCTCCCTGACAACACCTTTGTGACAAACTCTGCGCTAACAGCTAACGCCACATACAGTAGTTTTTATTTGACAGAATACAGTGGATAGGTGTTAAACGGCAGCGGAGCGGGTAGTTGGGGGCTAAAGCAATAGCACAGAAGAGGATCCCAGTGTCTTCAGATAACGTTACCGGTCTGTTTAACTAACTGAGTGACGAGTGACGGACAAGGAAAAGACCGTTACAACTGCAAGAGTAAAACATGAAGGCAACATTTACCGTCTCTTCACGTTTCGGGGCGACAAACGGCAGGGTGCGCGAACCATACAGGATCCTGCTTGGATTTCCGGCAAGATAGATCCCTTGGTGCATTTGGGGTGCGCTTTTAGTTCCCACCATTGCGGCTGCGCTGAACCCAAAGCTGAACCGTAGTACGTGTAGTTCTGTGCTGCGGGGACTCTGCCCGTGAGGAGGCCTAAAAAACTACAAGTCCCAGACCTCGCGGGAGCAGCAAACTGGAAACGCGTGATTCCAACATGATCCTGCGTGACACCCGTATTCCCAACCACAACCATGTAATTAAAGGCTGGTATAAACAGGCGGTATATTGTGAGGAGTGATCTTTTTAAATTTTGCCCTACACAAACTTTCATGAGCTACTTTCTAGGCGGTAATTTTGATTATATTACTTATACTCGTTTGTACTCCGATTTCTGTTCATTTTACACACACCACAACATGGCAACCCTGACTTGTGAAAGTCAAACTCCATACCCAATCAAAAAGCTTGAAACTTAAGCAAGAGGCGTGACGTGTCAGATAAACAAGGCATCGCTTGGTTTAAACGACAGCGTAAGCAGGACTAGAGAGGACGACACCTTCCATGCTTCAAACGAGGTTACGTTCGTATTTGTTGCAACACCCATCCATCCATCATCTTCCGCTTATCCTGGTCAGATGCTACTGTATCTGCGAAACATAAAAAACTACTGCTCAAACGTCCACAGAGGAGCTGCAGGAATTGACTAAACATTAAAACGTCGTTTAGTCAATTCTAATACAAGCGCAATAAAATATGCGCACGTATATTCTAGTATTTGTGCCATAGACTGTAAGAGTTGTACTAAGAGTTCTGCGGTTTTGCTGCATGAAATAGCAGATTGCGTAGACGCGATCTGCAGGTGTTCAAACCAAACACCCCCTTGTCTAATCAGTGACGTGTTTCGACCAATCAGCTTTGGCCGCTGATGGACGTGACGTACTCCCGCCAATTCCGACTGCGGAGCGCGAGCCAGACTTGAGGGTGAATGCAGGGAACTGAAGGAGATGCGGGAAGAAAATGCGACACGTTTTATGTAAAGTAAATTAGAAATACATAACTTTATAATTAAAGGGCTTAACGTCACTTGTTCATTGGGTTATTCTCGGGTGGCGGCACAACTTGCCTTTCCTCTTGAAGTTATTTCGCTGGAGAACACCGCAGACTAAAGGGTCCTGGGTTCGTGACTGGGATGTTGGCGGCGGAAAACCCACTTGTGGACGGACATCTGGCAGCATCGACTCCCCGCAGAAGAGGTAAAACTACCGCTGTTTCTAGTGAGTTCGCGGCTAGTCCAAACAGTTGTGAAAATGTTCGTAATTTGGATACAGACTCGCTGTATTCATGCGTGTTACATTGGTCAAACCGAGAAAAAACAAGTTAACGTCTGCGTATGGGTTAAAGTAAGTTTAAAAACGTCGACAAGCTCATTTCCCCGACGACACACGTTAACATGAGCTATTGTCACCGTCGAACGGCAAGTCTTAACGGATTAATTACACTTTCGCATGCTAACGATTCAAACATTACAGTTAGCCAACCTAGCGAGCTAACCCGCTCTCGTAACTTTCCACTTTGTTTTTTAATAGGTAACTAACTACTCTATAAACTTAAGGGAAACCACGTCTCTACGCGTAGATGCGTTGAACTTCACAACGCCAGTGTTTTCTGCAGCAAGGCCGTAGTTTTGCTAGTGTCTCGGTCCTTGTTGGCTATCCGGCTGGCTAAGTCACTATGCTAGTCGCCAGCTCTTCCCAATAGGACTTGATAATGCTACTTGTGTGAAGTTAGCTGACGAGCTAGTGACAAAAGTCATGAACCATGATTAGCGTCAAACTCACAGGCTGTTTTCAAAGGTAGACCTGCGACATTTTTCAAACGTTTGTCTTTAGAATAGCTGTTATAAGTAACAGCTTGTCGTCTATGCGATTTTTTTTCTATAGCTAATGTGTTCGGAGGAGCGTACTGTGCTGACAGCCCCCTCGGTGCGGGCTCGGCTGGGCCTCTTCTACCGACGACCAGCGGCTACACCGGTTGGCGGGAGAGCTAACCAAATAACCACTATTGTCGTAAAATTATGAGCGCACGATTTACTCCAGTATATATGATCGAAGAGGAAGGCGTTAGGTTGACATTAATCTGTGGGGCAACGCGTACATCGGCGCAGTACAGTGACTTTAACACCGCTGGCGTGTGGTTATTACAGTTGAACAGTAAAGTAACAGGCGAGGTGTTAACACTGTGAACGGCCAGCACTGCTTCTGTGTGTATAAAAGGCTAAGGTTCAGTTCACACTGTGTGCTCTACATGTACTGTTGATCCTTTCTTTTAACAATATCACTTCATCCCCATAGTAAGATTTGGCTCTTCTCTAAACATTTTATCCAGTTTCATTGCTGGTCATTGTCACAGCTGTCATTAATCAATCACCACCTTGAATGTCTTTTAAAATGTGGTGTGACCCGGTATCTTTTCATATAATGAAGTTTCTGTTGTTTCTAGGCATGGATTGTAAGCCAAGCAGCCATGCCAACAAGAAACTTATTCAAGGTAAAACTTTTTTCTTAAATATTCTGGGTGATAAAAATAATCCATGATGGTGAATATTTGTGTTAAGTGGCCAGTTTTGTTATTCAAGTTGAAAATTGCATTGTTGCGTCTTTTAGTTGGCTTCCTTTCCTCTTTTGATTTCTTACAATCTATACATTTTTGTTCAGATAACTGTTTTTTTTTGTTTGTTTGTTTGTTTTTACATAATACATACACAGAAGTGCAGGCTCAAGTTCCACTTGAACTCCATCTTATACATTCAGGAATTGCACAATAAAATCCTGCCATGACAGAACTTCAACAGTATAAACATTCAATAATTTAAACCCATGTATTCCATTAAGCTTAGACTTGCTAGTAACAGTTATTTTCACTGTCAGTTGATCTGTTGATTGTTTAATCTTTAAAATGTCTGAAAATAGGCCACGTGTGTCTGAAAGCTCAACACTGTCTTCAAATGTCTCGTTTGATCTACAACCAAATGATGTCCAGTTTACTGTGATAAAGGACTAAGGAAATTAGAAAGCTTGCATCTAGTAAGTTGTAAGAATTTGGATGCTTTTTCTGATAAAAAAGCCAATTAACTGGCCATTGATAATACACATAGCCAATGAAAACAGTATTTTCTTAAACAGGTCCTCACAATTGTGAAAGCCTTACCGAGAGCTTTCAGCTAGATCCTCTAGCCTTGTTACATTGTCACTGATTAATTTGATAATTGACATCTATTTGATTAATTATTTCATTACTTTATAACAGTCTACCATCAACACATTTATAAGCTTCTTTAGAATCTAACAGAGTTTCACTTTGCTTTTAATATTTTTCTGGAGAAACTGCTTTATTATAGCTGCATAATATGTTATTTGTATGCTCTGCCTGCAGCCCGTCTCCCATTCAAGCGTCTAAACTCTGAACCTAAAGAGAACCAGCCACCTAAACGTCCCTGTGCACATGGCTGTCCTGAACCTGGCGTTGCAGACAGGGAGAATGGGAATGACTGTTCTCCACTCCCTGTATGTACTGGACCACCCTTGGTTAATGGACGTGGGCCCCTTGATGGTTTCCTCAGCCGCAGGCGTCCTGCATCAGATGAAAACCTAGTCATAGATCTGACTGAGGATAACTTGTCTCCTGTAAAGTGTCCAAATGTGTCATCCTCTTCTTGCCCCTCAACAAAAGACAAGCATCGCAGCAAAGACAAAAGAGCCTCCTCTGGAAAAACCAGCAACTGTGATCACACTCCTAAACCACAAACTGTAGACTGTATAGCTGCTGAAGATAATGAAGATGTGGAGAAAAAAGATGGCGATCGGTCAGTGTTACAGCTCGACACAACACAGGAGTCTGAAAGTGAACCAGACGAGCAAAATGAGTCTGGAAACATTTCCAGTCTGGGAAACAAGTCGATGCTGTCTGCTTCTTCAGTCAGCTCCATCTCTGACAGCTCACCAGAAAAGTCCAAGACAGATGACCCGACACCCACCACTGCACCTACAGTAAGCACAGCCTCAAGCTTTTGTTTTTAGATTAGACTAGGACTGTCATATTTAACAGAATTAGTCCAGTATTGTAATAACAATCATTGTACAGCTTTTTAATACACAGGATAATATTAGCACTCACTAAAACAAAATTAAATGACTCTAATGACTGTTGGTCAATAACTAGCTTCATTGTGTCTGTGATGGTTGCTTTCAGACACTGACAAACCTTACATACCTCAAAAAGTTTCATTTTCTACAAGGAAAATGTAACCCATTTTAACCAGAAGGTGTTTCTTTGGGTTGGCAGTAAATAATTGTCTCAATCCCATTTTTTTCAAAAATGTGAATTAAATTTAATTTTTTTTTTTTTTTTTTTTCTCTCCTTAGTTACAGGAGCCAAAGACGACCCCTAAAATACCAGCGGAAGAGAAAAAAATTAAAAGACGCTCCTTGAAGGTGAGGCCTTTCAACTACTTGTCAAGTTATTAGAGCCAGGTAACACAGTTAAATATAACATTGATTATCACAAATGTCAAGGCATTACTTGTTTCAACTTAACAAGTTCATTATTGGGCCATAGTGAAAGAAAAATTGATTTTGTGGTTATATGATTGGATCATGACAAACACTTGTCAAACAGTGGAACATTTCACAAATGTACATGCAGAGCATTCATTAAATCAGAATGTTTGTTCAACATTAAAGAAAGCACAAATAAAACCAAGTTAAGCAAAACTAAAAACATTAAGATGTTAAATGTTTTAGCTGCAAATAAACTAAACCCTAAAGACAATGAAAAAAAAAACAGCCCGACAAGCAACTTTGAACTTAGAAAAACTCTCTTAATGTCTTTTATTAAGTCATTTATGGCATGTCCACAGGTAATGGGATGGATTACCCCCATCAACAGATGTAGGGCACCTCCTTCCCTCCACTATCCTGTGGGCCACCCTTGGGCAAGGTGCAGCACTCAATAAGCCCCCCTGTAAAGGGTTACACATGCTGGCTCGGCAGCAGGAGTTGGCAGTTGTACGCAGACGCATCATATTGTTGCCCTGGCACAGTACAGCAGTTTGGCAAGCGTAGGAACTCACAAGAGTCACCGGTTGGCAAACACAAGATCCAGTTAGGTCATTACAGGACAACCTTCCAATACCCTGGCTGTCATGCATTCACATTCCATCAGAACTCTGTACTGGATAGGTCCAGGGAGGAGTTTTTTGCCTTGGGCAAACATCTACTCATTAACCAATGCCCTGGTGTCCAAAGTCAATCTGGCTCTATGGAACGTTCTTTACAAATTCAGTACGTTTGTGAAGAGCTCCGAGCAAAGAGGATGTTGGTTTCATTGTCACCCGCGATGGGATAGGCCAAAGATGATATGGCACATCTTCACAACATGCCATGTTTTATGTCCTAATCAACCATCTATCAAAGCTGTAATTCAGTGAAAAGTGGAGTTGATGTTGAGTTTTTGCAATTTCAGAGTTTACAAGAGCAAGAAGAGAGACTTCGGCTTCGTCAGGAGAAGCAACGCAAACAGGATGAAGCTAAAGCTGCCAAGGAAAAATTGAAAGAAGAGGCTCGCAAACGAAAGGAGGACCGAAAAAGGGAAAAACTTGAGAAGAAGGAAAAAGATGAGCGAGAGAAAAAAGAGAAGAAAGAGAAGGAGGAGAAGGAAAAGGCTGAGAGGTTAAAAGCAAAAGAGGAGCTACGGAAATCAAAGCTGGAGTAAGTTGATATCTCTAAGCGCCACATTTACACAGAGCACACGTGATTACAGAGAGACAAGTCAGTGTTAGTTTAACATGCTATGAAAGATGGGTGAGTAAATGTTATGCTTCACTTTACGTCAGGGCTAAGCTTGAAGAGAAACGGAAGAAAGAGGAGGAGAAACGAATGAAGGAAGAAGAGAAGCGATTGAAAGAAGAGAAGGATGTGAGTTTATGCTAAAGTGTAGGCTGCAATTAAGATACCATGGAGAATTTGATCGAACTCATGACTGTCTGTGTTTACAGCGTCTGAAAGCGGAGAAATCGGAAATCACTAGGTTTCTGCAGAAGCCAAAGGCCCAACAGGCTCCTAAGGTTAACGGTTCATTTTCTTAAGTTAGATTTATCAATTGCAATTTCAAATTATAGGAGAAATTGTTGGGTGATTTGTGAGATTGTATTGGATTAAAATTGCAAATGCAAGCTTCATGTCTGTGGTCAGCATTATTCAAGTTGTAGCACATGCTCCCTTTTTTCAGACACTTGCAGCTGCATGTGGGAAGTTTGCTCCATTTGAAATAAAAGAAAATATGTTCCTGGCCCCGTTGTGTCGAGTTCAGTGTGATGACTCATCTCTGGAGAAACTGGACTGGCATTTGTTGAATCCTGGAGAAAATCTGGATGGGCTGAAGGACTGGATTGGGCGAAAACCCAGACGCTCAGGACCCACCAAACCCAGACAGACACTCAGGTGGGATTAGTCAATCTGATGAACATAGGAAAACATTCACATTTGAATCAATTCTAAACTGTGCTAGTTAAAAATAAACTCAATTTTTGTCAACATTTTTTTTTTTTTCACTGAGGATTAAGGGGTAGAAAATGGATGGATTATAAAAGGAAAAAAAAAAAACACTTATTTTCCATCTGACAACTGTGACAAAAAGTTTTGTTGACAACGGGTATCGTCTTACATGTCGGAATCCACTGGAAGGATATTAATATATGCAGCTAAGTGTGCAGTGGTAATATGTGGGAGAAACAATATCAGTCATGTTAAACAAGGAGTTGATCTTTATGTGAAGAGTGCAGGTTCGAGATCATTTTCATGTACTGTTTAGTTAATTATACTTTTGTTTGTACATGTTGTTTTTCCCCTCAGTGAGTGTATAACAACAGTGGAAGGACCTAAACCTGATGGTGTACCAGACCAGAAATGCTACGGTCCCATGAAGCTGCTGCAGTTTCATGAGAATTACCGCCCAGCTTACTGGGGCACCTGGAGAAAGAAGAGTTCACACATCTCACCTCGTTGTCCGCTCAGACAAGACAAGGTAAACAAAAAAAAAAAACCTTCCACTGGATTCCATTTTTTTCCTTTTTTAGATCCCAGCTGGGTCATGAAGCATATACTGTATTTTAAACCAAGTGTGATCTTCCGCACAGGATTTGTTGGACTATGAAGTGGACAGTGATGAAGAATGGGAGGAAGAGGAACCAGGAGAGTCACTGTCACATAGTGAAGGCGTAAGTGTGCACTTTATTTTAACGTTCTCTCAAGTGTACCTGGATGTTTTTCAAAGATTTTTCCCCAGTCTACACAAATGCCATGTAATAAGCTGTATTAGTTAAAGTAATGTTGTGCTTTAGTTGTGTAGCTGAGATATGTTGAGCATTAATCATTTTACAGAATTGGGCCATAGTTAAGGCTGAGACTGATTTTCTGAATCTGTTTATTACAGGGTACTAATGCCATATGGATTTGGTTAGGGTTATTACAGTTGCCATGCCATTTGTAAACATTCTTAAGGGAAATAGTGCTGTAGTTTAGACCGATACCCTTCTAAAACGCACTCAGTGCGGAGTGCTGCCAAGGCAGCTCAGTTTCTCTCCATAGTGAAAACCTACTACCGTATTATCATTTGAACCTAAGGTCAGTTCCCCCATAATGTTATTGCACCAAAAGTAATACACTACCTGGCCAAGAAAAAGTCACACTCTAATATTTTGTTGGACCTCCTTTAGCTTTGATTACAGCATATATTTGTTGTGGCACTGTTGTCTCATACTCCCTGAACCACTCTTTCACAATTTGAGCCTGATCAGTCCTGGCATTGTCATCTTGGAATATGCCAATGCCATCAGGGAAGAAAGAATCCACTGATGGAATAATCTGGTATTCAGGTAGTCAGCTGATCTCATTCTTCGGACACATAGACCTGAAAAACTGCAGCCACCCCAGATCATGGTACTGCCCCCACAGGCTTCTACAGTAGGCACTAGGCATGATGGGTGGTCACTTCATCTGCCTGTCATCTTGCCCTGATGTGCCCGTCACTCGGGAACAGGGTAAATCTGGACTCATCAGACCAGCTGACCTTCCATTGCTCCATATTCCAATCTTTATGCTAGTTTTCTTCAGGCTACACAGCTGTTTAGTACCAATGCCTTGAGTTGCCATTGCGTTGTATGTGTGAAAGTGCTCTTATTTTCACTATTAAACATAGCCCTGAGTTCTACTGTTTATTACTTGATTTCACCAAGCGTTTTAAGTGCTCACCGATTGCGATCATTTGCAATTTTTTACGACCACATTTCTTCCTTGAAGATGATGGTTCCCCACTATTCTTCCAGCTTATATAAATGCGTTGGACAGGTCTTAACCCTATTTTAGTCATTTCAGCAATCTCCCTAGATGTTTTCTTTTCTTGATGCCAATGTAGTTGAAAAGTATTAACATCTTTTCCATGACCACAGGATGTGTCTTTCAACATGGTTGTTAAGGAAATGCTCACTGCATCAGTTAGGGTTCAATTAATTGTTTCCCACTGAAACATAATCACCTATGCAGTAATTATCCAATGGGAGGCCATTGCCTATTTGCTTAGTTAAATTGAGGTGATGACTCTTTTGGCCAGGCAGTGCATTAAATTTGAACCTCATTACTGATTTTTTTGGACCATGAAAACCTACCATTAGCATTTGGAATCACATACATATCATTATTAGCTCAATAGGTATTCACAAAAAATACTTCCATAATGGTAGTTTTCTTCTGGATCTAGCTAGCTCTGTAAATGTTAAAGATATATCAAATCTGTGGGCACATTACTAAATCAGCAGACTTTGAACCATAATGTGGTGTCAGTTGCATGTTTATAGCTTTAATTGCTACCTTCCAGTAGCTATTTTTTGATAGAAATGGTGTCATTCTATGTCTTTTGGCTAAATTTTCTGGGTGTTATTTGTGGCATTACAGGACAAATGTTGAATTTGTCCTATCTCACAATGGTGAAGAATCCTTTAAGAACGTACTGGATCCAGATGGTGATCCAGATCACTCGCATAATCTTATTGATTTGTCCTTTTGTCATTTGATAAAAATTTTAACCAGAGGTGGCCCTTGTCTTAAAACTATTGTCACAGGGGAATAAGATGTGTCTTGAGTTGTCTGTCTGGGTATTTTCATGTTGATTAGCCTATCATTATTCATGATATTAGCAACAATGTCCCTATTTTGCAACGTTAAAGACAGTCAAAAATTGATCATGACCTGGACCACCTCTAAAATTTAACTGGTTAATCTGTCTCAGCAAGCTCGTTGACATTCCAAAGTTAAATCAGAGTCAGTGTTCGAAGAATATGGGTTATCTCCTTAAAAAGTAGCCAGTAAATCCAAGCATAAATGGCCAATAGTTTTTAAAGCATTGTTAGTCAAGTCAACTTCATTTATAAGCTCATTTAAAACAACAGATGTTGAACCAAAGTGCTGTACAGCCTTGAAATAATTAATCAAATACAAGTAATAAAGAAGTGAAATTAAAAAGGGGAATCGGCAGCAATAAAATCAATTATAAAAACACAAAAGCAATAGAAGACAAACACAGACAATAAGAAAAAGAAAGAATATGAAGTTCTTTAAGTATAATATTTTTGTCCTTTTTATTGTCGTAGCAAATACAACTTTGACATTTGTGCTATGAAAGTGAGCAAAGTCTACTGCTGTCATAGTTGTAGAATGTGCTATGATAAATCAGGAATCAAGTCTGACATTTTAAAAAAGATAGCTAAAATGTTTTGTTTTTTAGGAAGATGAGGAGGAAGGAGGTGAGGATGATGACGACGACGATGATGGCTTCTTTGTTCCTCATGGCTACCTCTCTGATGATGAAGGAGCACTTGAAGAAGAGGTGTGATGAGTGCTGCCATGTTGTTTCCAAACCAAGACTCTGCTGCTCTGTTTTGTGTCATGTTCAACTCATCCATTCAATCTCACAGGATGGTGGTGACCCGGAGAAGCAGAAACTGCAGCAGAAGCTGAAGGCGAGGGAGTGGGACGAGTTGATGTCCTCCAAGAAGATGAAGGTGCTGGAGCCGGTGGTGAAGGGCTGCATCTGGGACGGAGAAGGACTTGGCTCTGAGATATTCCAGCCTTATGCCGTGTGTCTGATTGAGCCGTTACCGAAGGCAGACAGCAGCCAGAGTCCAGAGGAGCAGTCACAGAAGGATCAGAAAGAGAATCGGCGTAAGTGTAACAAAGGGATTTAAATAAACACTGAAAATACATGAATGCTCAACACCTTGTCACACAGAAATTTAATTTTATTCTCTTTTTTTCTGAATTATTTTTGTTCAGTTCTGTTTATCCTGTTTGTTATTTGGCTCATTTTTCCCCTGCATTTTGTGGATTAAAAAATGTTCACATTACTGATTATTTTGCAGTTTGCTTAATTACAGTGGATCTCAAAATCTACACACTGCTGTTCAAATGCCAGGTTTTTGTGAGGTAGAAAGGTGACACCAAGATAAATAAATTCACAACTTTTTTACCTTTTAATGTGACCTACAACCTCTTCAACACAATTGAAAAACAAACTGAAATCTTTCAGGGAGGTGAAGTAAAAATAATTGAGAAAATGAGGTTGCACAAGTGTGCACACCCTCTGATAACTGGGGATGTGGCTGTGTTCAGATTTAACCAGTTAATTCAAACTCATGTTTAAATTGGAGTCAGCATACACCTGTCACCATTTAAAGTGCCTTTGATTAACCCCAAATAAAGTTCAGCTGTTGAATTAGGCTTTTCCTGACATT
>JAQQAE010008619.1:3933-15095 GCA_029823295.1 Pseudamia nigra | reverse complement strand
GAATGAATTTTAGATCTTTGAGTCCATCTCATGAAAAATGGGATCAAAAACAAAAGTGTTGCGTTTATATTTTTGTTCAGTGTACAATAGCACTGAGGTGTGGCGCACCTTTCCAGCTGAAGTTCTACTGATATATTCATAAAGGCTACGGCAGCAGCAAAATCAATATCAATATCCGTGTTAACATTACATCAGTATCAGTGTTAGCATCTGTATTAACCGGTGTCACCTGGCTGTCGGGATGATTCACACACTGAGACGAGGAAGAAAGAGATGAGCCTGAACACGGGGGAACCGCTAATGAGAACACGCTGCTCTTTGAAGACATGCAACTGTGTGTTTCATTATCAGTCAGTTTTGTCTGTATTTCTGAGCACGAACCACAGTCAAGTCAAATCCACTCTGTCTCTTTCTGGAGGCTTTGTGTCTGTGCAACTATTTTTTAAGATTGTAAATTAAAATAAGAGGTCATATACGTACACTACCAGTCAAAAGTTTGACCGCATCTTCTCCTTCAGTGGTTTTTATTTTCAACATTGTACATTAATACTGAAGGCATCCAAGCTGTGAAAGAACATGTAGTACACAAAAAAAGTGTTAAACAACCCAGAACAAGTTTTATATTTTACATTGTCCAAAGGAGACACATTTAGCTTTGATGACAGCTTTGCATTCATTCATCAGATTAATGGGGTAGTCACCTGGAACAGTTTCCATTTGTGTCTTTTTTTTTATTAGTATGCTTTAGGCTATCGGTTGTCTTATGCAGAATAAGGGTGAGTAAAGAGTCATCAGCCCTATTGGTGTCACAAAGTCAGTTAAGCAGAGAGAAAAGACAGGCAATAATTGCTGTAAAAAAGGCCAATTTGAAAAATTGAAAAGTTTTTGAATGTGCAACCAAGAGTAGGCAGCAAAACCATCAAGCTCTATGTAAAGTGCTGTAAATTGGTGGTTTCTGAGGGTGATAATTGTAATAAACTTCTATTCTGCAGCAGAGGCAGCTTTAGGCTTTTCCTCTATCCACCCCTCCTCTGCACAAGAAAAAAAAAACTGATGGTCTAAGGCACATTAAGAAGCAAGTTAATTCTTGACACGACACACCTGTGAATTGAAAAACATTCCTAATGAATCCGATCAGAGAAAACCATGAGTGTTCAAAGCTGTCATCAAAACCAAATGTGTCGACTTTGAACAATCTAAAATATGAAACACCTTCTGGGATATTTAACATTTTTTTAATGTTGAAAATGATAAAAAAAATAAAGAGGTGTGTCCAAACTTTTGATTGGATTAGTCTAGTTTTTACACACACACACGCTATTCATGTCTTGCTCGTCACTGCTCAGGATGGACAACACGGACTTTATTTACACACATTCCACACACTAAACAAAGTCACACACAATTTCCACGTTGCTAAATATCGCTGTATTAACACAACTTGAAAATACATATTATCTTACTGCCTCCGGCTCACTGTTAAACTGCCCACATAATGCAAACCGTCTATATCTTACTTGCACTCGATGTCACACCTTCCACTATGTTTCCTGCTTCTCTGACACACGGTCCTGAAGACATGCGATCTCAGCCCACGGTGCACTGTGTGTGTGGGTGAGATGACAATCAAAGTGACTCGACTTGAAGACCAATATCTGACCACGAGGATAAAAAAAAAAAAACAGACGGATAAGCGTCACCTCTGTAATTTGAACATATCCCACAACGGCGTCGCTGTCCGAGGATAATGAAACTGCTGAAACCACTCGTTCCTACCCAGCGCTGGCTAAGTGGCGGGTGAAACGGAAGCGGGCCTGAGGGCGTGGGAGGAACCGGAGTGTTGTTACTTACTGCAGGATTTGAGAACACAGTCACTGCTGCAACACAGAAGCACACGGTTCACATCCACATGGCCTCACAGCTGCAGGGAAGCATCGCCGGCTGAAAACCTGGAATATTCTCGTCTTGTTTCGCAGCTCGTTTGCTGGTGATGGACGTCTGTGCAAATGTTCATTTGTCTTGCAAACATGTTCCGAATGTACTTAAAAATACAGTCAAACCTTCTTTTATAAAGGATGAAATTAAACGGCACCACAGTTGGATTAAACGTTTTGCTTTCAGTCTACAAATGCAGTCATATGAGAAAGTGACTATGTACTGATCATGACGTGATAAGCAACACATTATATTAAACCAGAATGAACAAAAATAGCACTAAATCAACAAAAAAAGGAGAACATTACCTAATTACAAAAAATTCATACAAAACTGAAGACAATAATCTGCAAAATGAAGAAATTAATCAAGATCGTGCCAGAGATTTAACAATATAACTAATAAAACAATCAAAAGTAAACAAAAATATTAATAAAACAAATGAAAAAATGAATAAAATTATCATGTACATGAGCAAAAACAAAAGAACATGAGCAAAAATGAAGGAAAATAAGTAAAATAATAAACCAGACAAAACTGAACAAATGATCAACAAAATTATGATGAATGAACAAACATAATGAGGAAAATCAACAGAATGTCACAAAGATGACTGAAATAATAATGAAAGCAATGAAGAAATGAGCAAAAGGATGAAATTGAACCAAAAAAAGCAAAATACTGAACAAGGTGAAAATAATACTGAACAAAATTATGAAGAATGAACAAAATAATAAAGCAAATCAACAAAATGTCACAAAAATGACAAATAATAAAATAACAATAAAATGAAGAATTGAGCAAAAATAATCAAGTAAAAGAGCAAAATGATGAAATTGAACCAAAAAAAACCCAGAATACTGAACAAGATTAAACAGGAAAATCAACAAAATGTCACAGAAATGACTGAAGTAATAAAAACAATGAAGAAATGGGCAAAATAATCAAGTAAATGATGAAAAAGAAGAAATTGAACAAAAAAAAGGAAAATTACCGAACAAGATTAAAATAAAACGTCGCAAAAATAATCAGGTAAATCAACAAATCGTCGCGAAAATAAATACAAAAACAAAAAAGGTGAATAAATGAACAAAATTCATTGAAATTTATTTTCATTAACAGACCAGGCTAGAGAATTCCTTTTCCTCTTTTATCTCCAAGCAAAATCGGTACTGAATCTCAAACATCTTACATAAATCTATTGTGAAAAGGATCGAAACAAACTAAAGTAGAGACGTGTTCGTCAGGAATGAATTGAATTGGAAAATCATCGCCAACGCACAGGATCCACGTGGACAGAAGTGCAACAAGTCGTCCGACTCCTCGACTCGTGGCTTTTAAAGGCTGTGTGAATCTCTTCAGCTCGACACTGATCTACGGTGGGACACTGCGTCTCTTAGTGAATATATACATTCTATTTGGGTACTTGTGAACAAAGAGGGCAGCAGGGGAGCAAAGGTCGTCCGGTAGTGCCTTCCCTTTTGAAGTATTGAAGTACAGTTCATTGTCACTGTGGACGTTTCCATGACGGACGTTCAGTCATTAGAGCGTCAAGGCCAAATAGAAAATGTTTTTTGTTTTTGTACTGAGAATGAATCTATTGTTATTCTTGGCGTGATGTGATGGATTGTGTGCGTGTTTGTGTTTCTGGAGGACATAGAGAGAGTATTACAGACCAAACAGCAGCTACATGACACAGAAAATGAGAGATAACGTATGAAACCAGCGTGTGGCTTCAGAGAAAGAGACGTTACAAATCAAGTTTTCATTCTGCTGCGACTCTGAGCTCGCTCTCTTCCTTTCTGTGTCTCTTAACCTTAATATGTGCTCCAGTCAGATGATAAATTACCTATTATATGCAGGGCATAAATCATGTGTGGAGTGTTTGTGTCCTCTTTATTATCCCTGTTCACATGCACCTCTATGAGCAATGACCTCTCCCTCACGCACATAAACACACACATGTCACATCCCTGTTTTATTGTGACGTATCGCCTCTGTAGCAAAGCCACAAAATAAGTGTGATATCTCCATTATTATAGATTTGTTCTCGCATTATATATTTGCTTTTAGAAGGCAAATAACCTTGGGAGGGTTGGTGGATACAAGGCCAATATTACACAGCCGTGAGGAAAATCAGCCTTCATCTACTCTGCTATCTAACGTGGGTCACAAAGGTGAAACTGGGGTAGAGAAGGTGCAAAGTTTAATGTGACTTCCACCACAGATTATTACTTTTTCCTCCTGGTGTGTTTTATACGGGTTCAAAGGGTCTTGTTTTCGTTTTACTAAAGTTCCTTCTATCTGCACTCAAAGTTGTTTTTCTTCAAGGACTTTGCAGCCACGATCCAAAAAAATAGCTTTAAGATTTTCTTCTTAACACGACCCAGTTGAATAATAAAAATGTTGGACCTTGGCAAAATTTTTCAGTGAAGGAAAACACAGAAAAGTGTTCTACGATATCTGGATGAAGTATCAGTAAGACATAAAATAGGCAGAACCATAAGCTCTGCTGTGTTTCCACTGTCCTTAACTTTAATAACCGACCGACCAAGTTTCAAATGGTCTGACTTGAAATGAGAAAACTGATTTTAAACCTTATGGGGACAAAAACAAACCCTCATGGATGTACAGTATCCAAAACTAGAAAATAATCAGAGTCCAGACCTCGGCCAAGGCAGCTCAGCTTCTCTTCATAGTGGGATATGACAGTGAAAACAAATGACAAAGTTATGCACATTGTCAGTTAGACAGCTCGTATAACTTTATCTTTAATAATAATAATGCTATTTTACTACTAGTTCAATGGTTATTCATGAAAAATAATATTTCCATAATGGAAATGCTCTTTTGGCTCTATCTCTGTAAAAAAAAAAAAATCCATGGGCATATTACTGAATCAGCAGACTTTCAGTAGAGATTATTCCTCAACTCCTGTAAGTACAAACATTCTGCATCGGGAAAACTGACCATATCTGGATTAAACTTTGTGGTTTGATAGAATCTATTATGATGTTCCGACATGTATCCTACGTGTTTTGTCAAAATTTTCTGGGTGTTACATGTGGCACTACAAGGACAAATGTTGAATTTGGACCTATCTCACAATGGTGAAGAATCCTTTAAACATCTTCTGGGTCCAGCCGATGATCCAGATCATGATCAGAATCTAAGTGACTGGTACTTGTGCCATTTCTGACCTATCCTGAAAATTTCATCCAAATCAATTCATAAATTTTTGACTTATGTTGTGAACTTCCAACAGATAAACGAACACAGAGGTAAGAAACACTGGCCAGTGTTACCTGTCGACCTCTTTGCCAATCCTGACCTCACACACCTTTACTGCCAGTTTTGTGACACAGGGCCTCAACATTCAAGAGTAATAACACCAACAAGTCAAAGTTTGACACCGCCCACCACCAGGGAAATGACAATACCCCGTCAGCCTAGAGGTACACATCTTATTTAATTAACTTTAAGGGGCGAGTTTGTGTTACAGCACAAAACACACACACACACATTTAAGAATCAACAGAAAATAGCAGTCAGTGTCATCACAGATACGAGCGCCCGCGATGCAGGCGTTTAACATGCATGTGAATACAATAACACACTGACACTGACACTCTTCTCTCATATTGTTCTGTTGGCACTGCTGTGTAGTAAGTAGAACAAATCTTGACTTCTTATTTTTGAATAATTAGTCTAAAATCTTATCATAACAAGTGTGTGAATTTCTGAATTACGGCCAAACTGCTTTATGAATTTACAGTGGCCATCAAAATCTAATCAAAGTGGTCTTTTTTGAACAAACAGGTTCACCGAGGATTCGTTGCAGGTCAGACGTTGCAACAGCAACGACATTTTCTGCAGGATTCTCTCGACGACTGGCACAGAGACAGACCTCATTTACATAAACTTTTTTTCTAATCCTGTTATCTCCAGCTTGCCAATTAGTTTTTGTGGCACAGAGAGAGATCTGACTTTTATTATCTTCAAGTCACAACTAACTATCTTGTTATGCGATGAAACTGAGAGCTGTTTTGTTCAGGTCTTTGAATCCGCATCGAAGAAGCTCGGGTTGGGTCCTGATTTATAGAGACCAAACGAAAGGAAATGCATTCAGAAAAAAAGAGTAATCAGCGCATCACGTAAGGCTTTAATCAGAGTCAAACCACCATGAACTGAGCTGCGCGGTTCTATTATAGATAAAATTCAAACTGGCTTTGCTGTTTTTTCATAATTGGATTATAAGGCCTTGATCTCCACTAAACAGAGTTCACTATCTTTTGTAATTTTTAATAATTTGTGCAAATGTATGCAGTAAACACGCAAATGGGGAAGCACTGACTTCATCAATATGACAATCTGAACCTAATTTTGAACTGCAGTTTAATGAAAAAAAAACCTCCAGAAGTACGTAGTCTTCAAGATTGGTTACTCAGATCCTCCTGTTTGACTGATTTCTGACATTATTTTTAAATGAGGAGAATAGATGAAACGTTTTGACAGGTTGTGTCAAATTAAAAAGCGTTGTATATTACCAAACGGTGCCTCACAGTGATACATGTTAAGCATTAGTTATAAGCAACTTGATCACACAAAGTATTTAATATCACGTTTGCTTATGAACAAACTAACAGAGCCTCTAGTGTCTGATGAATCATTAGCAATTTACTGTCAAGCCAACGGTTGTAACACGAAGAATTGTGCATTTTAGAAGAAGCACATGACACGTGTCTGTTTACTAGAAGACATTAACACATGAAGTGATGACGAGACGACACTAAAGCTGCATCCATATGCAAACATGTCAGATATGATGCTGACAAAAGAGCCAAAACTGTATATGAGGCAATATGTTAAAGCTACAGGAAAAAAGGTCCCGACCAAACGACTGCTTTCATCTCCAGACATCACGATCGCCACGCAGCTCTGGAGGTAGTGCTGCCTCTTCTCATTCATGAGTATTTATTGGCATTTGTCGAGCTGGTTTACGCTACCATTGGATTGGGCTTTAAGCCTCATTCCCTTATATGGAGCGTCTGTTCAAACCTAAGGCAACACCTAGGGATAATATTTGTTTACTGGTTCAGCTTGGTGTTTGGCTTCAGATGAAAATGTTTTTGTTTTGTTTTTTTTTTAACCTACATGCATGTGCAAAACAACAGGAACAAACGGGTCACACAGAAGTAAACACAAAGGCCACTGAAGTGGACCGCTGCAGCCTGACCCTGCATCCAGCTGAGGCTGACGCCTCCCTCACTGGCTCCGTCCATCGCCATCATGGTTGTACGGACCAGGGCAGAAATAAACAAAACAAACAACCCAAAAATATTTGGATTTGGAATTACAGTACAAGTCATTCCCAAGTTGGGTCCCATTTGTCTGCGGCTGAATGTAGATTATGTGGCGACCCCTGTCTGTTGACAGGTGAACAGCTGACTGTGGGCGTGGCAGCTAAGCAATAGTCACTGGTCACACCTGGGCTCGGCGTTTCCACAGGATGACAGGCTGACCTGTCACTCATCGTCTCGCTCTCATCCTGCACACCACTGACACTGTTGTATGTTATTCAGTTGCCTCTGTTAAATAAAATGATTTATTTTTGCAAACACACAGTGTAGCACTCGTTTTGTCACGGCCCAGAGCCAGGTCGTGACAATTAAGAGAAACCTGACAAAATTAATCATCTACAAAAATCCTGCCAGGCTTTAAACAGCTGACAAGAAACTGTACAAATCAGCCTGTACTGTTCTCTTTTGAGTAATTTTCACTGTGGTTAAAAACAGGTGAGTTGACTTTGTACTGAAATTGAACTTAACATTACTCATCTTGGAATTATGGTGGCATTCAAAGCCTTATTTCTCAAATTAATATGTTTAATCAGGCATTTCTAGATCCTCTGAAAATTTCCAAGAGGATCTAGACATTTTCTAAAGCATCAACCACTATTTTCTGTAATCTGGTGAATTCTTAATACATCACTTACCCTTTTTGAACAAGAAGAGAAACAATATATACTGTATATATAAAGAAACAATATATACTGTATATATAAAATGTGACAAAAATAAGAAAAAATCAAGAAAACGATTTACAAAAATTAACAAAACATACAAAAACCTGAATGGAATTTTTTTTAAAGCAGCAAAAATCACAATGAAACAAAAAAAATAAGCAACAAAATGAAATTGAACAAAAGATGAACAAGTTTACCAAACAACTAAGGATAGTGAACAAAATAAAAGCAAATGAGCAAAACAATCAAGGGAATGAAAAAGATGAACAAAATAAGCAACAGAATCTACCAAAAATGAACAATATAATTCACAAAAACAAACAAAATTGTAAAAAAAATTGACAAAATGAACAAAATAATTTAAAAAATCAACAGAAAATTACCCCAAAAAATCCACACAATGAACGAAGATGAACACACTCATCAAAAAAAAGGAAAAAAATGAAAAATAATTACAGAAGTGTATGAAAGGCAACAAAATAATTATGGAAATGAACAAAAACCAATAAAAAAACATGTTTACAAAATTACCACAAAGTAAACAAAACAATCCACCAAATGAAAGAAAAAGAGAAAAAAAATAAAGCGCAAAGTCAGCAAAATATTGAAAAAATTAACAAAAACTGACAAAATCATGAAGAAATGAAACCAAAAATTGAAAAACATTAACAAAACAATCCAGGAAATGTATAACATGAACCAAATCATCAAGAAAAAGAACAAAACTAAGCTACAGTACATGATGAAGGAAATGGACAAAAATGAACAAAATATTTGAAAAAGAAGAACAAAAATGAAAAAAAAACCATCAAGAAAATGGATGGAAATAAACAAAATAATCAAGAAAGTGACCCTGAATGAATAGAATATTGAATATTTCACACATCCAAAACTTCAAAAGACATACATGTTTCGAAGTTCTTAGGAAATGCTTGGTACTAATGTTGCAACTGACCCCTGTGCTTCCTTTCCTCACAAATCCCCATTTCATCCTCATCTTTCCTCTCTTGTTGCCTTCTGTCGTCTCCTCATCTTTCCACTCCTTAGCCATCACCTGACTGCTCCTCTCCTCCTCTACATCTCTCCATCTTTGGCCCTCTCCTCTCGTCTCCTCTCCTCTCCTCTCCTCTCCTCTCATCTCCTCTCCTCTCGTCTCCTCTCCTCTCATCTCCTCTCCTCTCGTCTCCTCTCCTCTCGTCTCGTCTCGTCTCCTCTCCTCTCGTCTCCTCTCCTCTCGTCTCCTCTCCTCTCGTCTCCTCTCCTCGTCCTCCCGCATGAAGTGGCTGGTGTTTGTTTGAAGTCGGAGCTTATTGAGCTCAGGTCTGGAGAGAGCTCTGCTACATCAATACGACACAAGACGAACAAACACACACCGAGACAAACACCTTCTCGTCTTTCCCTCACACACACACACACACACACACACACACACACACACACACACTGCTCAGTCATCAATTAAGGGTGTGTATAGATCTCTCCCTGCAGCAGCAATGCTTGTTTGGTTTCTACATTGTTTTCTGTTCCAGCTCATACATCTCTGTCTGTGACCCAAACACACACACATATATTGCACTCCAATCCACACACACCTGCACGGACAGATACGTACACACTTATTATATTTCAGAACACATGCACACGCCTCTCCACTAAACCTGAAATCTACCGGCAGTGCTATGAATCACGGGAGCGCTGGGACACGACGGAAATCAGGCTGACAGCCGTTGGTCGGTGGTGGTGGTGTGTGCGCCTGCGTAGCTGTTGTTGTAAATGGTTCCACGTTTTGTATCTCTATATCTAAATGTAGCACAGGGTCGGGTGTTATTCTCTTTGACAGCAGAAAAACCCTCAGTAGAGATGGTTTACACACGGACGCGACACACACTATGCACACGAACACGGCAGTACCCGCACAATGGTATGGTCCTGATTTACTCTATACTGGATACAGAGGTGGGCAGTACTCAAGTACATTTACTCAATTACATGTACTTGAGGCATATTTCCCCCAAAAAATTTACTTCTAAGCAAGGGTACAGATTTTGTCTGAACATTTGGGGGGGACAAAATAATCAATAAAATGAGTAAATATGAACAAAATGCTCAATAAAATAAGTAAAAATGAAGAAAACAATTAATAAGATGAATAAAAATGAACAAAATGTTCAATAAAGTGAGTAAAAATGAACAAAATAATTAATAAATGAATAAAAATGAACAAAATAATGAATAAAATGAGTAAAAATTAACAAAATAATGAATAAAATGAGTAAAACATTTATAATCAATAAAATAAAAATGATCAAAAAATTAAGAACTTTAGAAAAAAAACAAAATAACAACAACTAGGAAAATAATTGAGACATTGCGCAAAAATTAACAAAAATAATGAGGAAACAAACAAAATGAACAAACTGATCAAGAAAATGCAAACAAAATAGTCAAGAAAATTAGTAAAACTGATCAACATAATCAATAAAGTGAACAAAAATCAACGGAAATGATCAAGAAAAAGATCAAATAAAAAATTGAGCAAAAATAAGCAAAAGTGAGTAAAAATATGCCAAATAATCAAGACAAAATTAACAAAAACAAACAATATAATCACATAAATTAACAAAAATGAACAAAGTAAGCAACAAAAGGAGGAAAATAAACAAAATAATCAACTAAATTAACAAAACATAACTAAAATAAGCTCAAATCAACACAATAATCAACATAACAAATTAACAAAACAAAATACGCAGTTAAATGAGCAAAAGTAAAAACAAAAATCAAGTAACTTAATAAAAATTAAATTCAATTTATACCAATTATAATCGCCGATTATCTCTAGGTATTTCACTATTTGAGGCTGAGACCTCATGACTACGCATCCACAACCGTGGACAGTTTAGAGCAGCCACATCACCTGGTACCTGATGTTGGTTGTGGGCGGAACCCGGAGAACCCGGAGTGAACCCACGCAGACATGGGGAGAACATGCAAACTCCTCACAGAGGCCCCGCCCCCCGGCGCTGGGATCGAACCCAGGACCTTCTAGCTGTGAGGCACGAGTGCGACCCTCTGCACCACCGTGTCACCCAAACTGCACAATATAACCAGTGAAATTGAAAGAAATCAACAATAATCAAAAATGAACTAAACAATGACATAAATGGAAAAATCTGTAAAAGAAGCTGTTTCCAGAGTTAAG
>JAQQAE010008618.1:0-15095 GCA_029823295.1 Pseudamia nigra | reverse complement strand
AACTGTGTCCTGTCTAACAACAACAAAAAAATCGCGTTACACAAGAGATAGACCTGGAAGTCAACTATGGCGCGGAGCCGGGGGTTGCCGACCCCTGGACTAGTGTGAGCAGAAACGCGCAGAATTCTGGAAAGGTGTGAAGTGGGCCCTGGCGCGGCTTGAGCCAAAATGGTCCTAGTGTGAGTACGCCCAAAGTGTGTTCTTCAACAAGATTTACTGAAGGTGCCTGTCTGATGTGCAGAAGTAGCTCATTCCAGAGTTTACGACCCAGAACTGAGAATGCTCGATCCACTCTAAGTTTCCTTTGTGGCTTTGGAATGACTAAAAGCATCTGGTCAGATGATCTGAGGGAATGAGTATATGGGTGCGGCAGGTCAGACAAATAAAAAGGGTCGTCGCCATTCAAAGACTTAAAGACAAATAAAAGAATTTTAAAACGGCTTTGTAAATGGAGTGGAAGCCAATGAAGGGAGGCTAAAACTGGAGTGATGTGCTTTTGCTTCTTAATACCTGTTACAAATTGGGCAGCAGCATTTTGGACTACCTGAAGCTTAGAAATGAAAGCCTGACTGACAGACAAACAGACAGACAGACAAACTAACGCCGTCAAAATCATAACTAATTAAACAGGAATATGAGATCAAACTGAAAGAGCAGGTAAAAATAAAACATCTAGAAAATGTTAAGCAGTAGTACCTCAGGTTGTGATTATTTGAAAAAATATCTTCCTTTCATCATTCTAAGTCTCCTGGCTCAGTTCAACTCTGCCATCTTCTCAACATTCCATCCCTGTCTTGTTAGTCACAATGGGGGTTATTTGTGGAATCTCACAAGTGTTTTGTATTATCTTTTCTATTAGGGGACATATAAACAACATTGTACAATGTCTGGACCGGCTGTATAATCACCCGGATGTATGTGACCTGACTCCCATAGGTTCACCGACTTGGGTGTTGAGTTGCCAACCTCTCAGCAGTTCCCTCTTTCTGGTGGCAGATGGTAAACACCAGCTTAAAAAGCTGCAGTCACAACCACCCTACATTTTACCATATCAATCTGAGGTTGGCGTCTATTAACCTTTAATGTGTCGATGATTTCTGCAGCTTAGATTATGCACATCCTGTCTAGTCATGACCAATCTGTCTCCGCAATCAGACATTTCATAGTCTGCTGTCAGTTTCTTGTCTCCTTTTAAGGGATACCCATTACACACTGAATACTCTGAATTCCACAAAACTTTGACCTTTTGGGCCAGTTTCCCAGACATAAGTTGCTGTTCGGGCCTACTACATGCTACACATACTGACTGCTACATGCTATTTTCAACAGCAGAATGCACTACAGTGTGCTGTATATGAACTTTAATGCAGTGTGCTACACCATGGAAACAGTTCCCTGTCAACTGTAGGCAGATGCGAACAATATTTTAAACAAGGAAAAGTCTCTCAACTCATTTCATATGAATCAGATTGTTCATACTAGATGCTCCTGTTTGTCTCAGCTTGGCCTCAGTTGCTTATCAGCTTGTTCTAAACAGGTCAAGCTTCAAGAAAAGGCTTTTTTGCTGTAAATAATTGTCTGTATTAAAATATATCACACCATGACAGTTCTATGTACTCACACGTATAGTCACTTGTCTTTCACACAGTGATGGCTTCACCTCAATTTTTGCTGTTGTTTGAGTATTTGTTGTATTTATATAGTGAAGTCCATCAAATGGCCTGATTAGATTTTATATGCAGATATCCTGTAAAGTATATTTTTAGGATATAACTGTTTGTGCATCTTGTGACATTTGCAGTAGTTATATTTTTTGTCATGATATTCATTTTAGCCTTTTTTCACAAAATCACAAGAAAAATATCTGAGAAAGGGAGCACAATATACAGCAAAGGAAAGGGGAAACTAGATTCTTTCTGCGCCTAGTATTATCTGTATTTGCTTGTAGAGTTTTGTGAATTTTTTGACTTTCTGATTTCGCAGAATGTTTTACCGACACCATCAGTCCACCTAATTCAGACTAGCTTTGTTTAGACCTCTACAGTCCAGAAATTAGTAATGGGTACTTAATCTGTGTATCAGAAAGCCATACTTAAGTCATGACTAACTATTGTAGATTAAGACCCACTGCTGATTTAAATTAAACCCTGTCTGAAAAACACTCCAGTCTCACCACAGTCACTAATCACACAGGGAATAACCTGTTTAACCCCGAGTTCCTATTGGAGTACGTTGCGTTCAGAAACAATCACAGGAATAGGCTGAGGCTTAGGTTTCATGTCCATCAACAAGAGGAACTGGAAGAGACTGTGGAAGGCACTGGCTGGGGCTGACGTAGAACGAGCTACTTGAAACCCACTTTGTGTTTAGGCTATTTAGGCTAAGTTGATGTTGACATTGTCTCAGTAACTGAAGCACGTCTGGTTACAGTAATCAAAAACAGAATTAAATTGGACTGGCAGAATGTTTTTTTAAAGCCGCTGTAGTCGGGAAACATTTATTCAGGTTTAAAAGCGAGTCACTTTGAATCGTAGCATATTCACCGTCACCACACTAAAACTCACAATTTCATGCACGCAGGCGCCTATCCCCTCCATTGGCATTGACTGTCAGGTTGTTGTTTTCATTGGTGCTCTGTCATACTTGGCGCACTTCAAGTTTAGCCAGAAGCTCTAACTCGTTTACTTGCACACTAGTCCCTGTCTCTGCTGTGGTGTAACCGAAACCAGTCATTTCAACCCCAACACAGTAGTTTAAAAACAAACCAGCATTAATAGCTCCGGGAGAGGAAAAGCCAGCGTACTGATGTTGGGCTGGCAAGGCAAACCCTCTATCTGCGATGTAATCCCATTTCACATGGCCATGAAACCTGCAGTACCAATTCATCGAAAAGTGAGGGGCTGTTTAGTGTAATCCTGAACTATATTAATTTAAAAGATTGGGCATAATGCTTCTCATTTATAGTACAGGAAGAACATGGATCTTTTGGAAATGTGTTGCCAATCTCCAGGAAAGCTGAGGTGTAAACAGGAACAAGCATTGGGAAACGCCCAAGCCTCAGCGGCAGGCCCAGGCCACATCATTAGCACTGACATTAAACTAAACACTGAGTCTGTGTCTTTTCTCCCCTCTGCCAATCACTGCTGTGACTCTGGCTGCATTATATGTACAGACAGTCAATGACTGTCCAAGTTAGAACAACCAACCGCCCTTCTCATAGGTGCACTCCGTTTTATATATACAGTAAACTGAGATGATAGTTTTATTCCTTTGCCCTTTTCACGGCGGGTGTGGAATCATGGAGAATGCAGGAAGGGAAACCCACACTCTGCTTAATTACTGGGCAAGCGATTCCATTAGAAGAAGGATACTTAAGTTAATTTTTAATTAACCTTTAAAAATGTTGAGTGTAAGATATAATTTCCCTTGTAACTGGCAACACAAAAAATACAAAATGAAACCTCACCTTGGTCCAGCAGCATGTGTCACTAACGTCTCTTTCCACTTTCTTTTCAACAAACCAAATTTTACCTCAGCGCTATCATTTTGGATGTTCATTTCATTCAAAAACAACTAGATACCACTGGTTTCCATGACCCTGTTCACATGCACTGGGTGATTCTAGTGCCAAACCCAAATTTACCAACTGAATGGGTTTGGGCCATCTCCTTCACTCACACTCGGAGACATTCCTCCCTCACCGGCAGATGTCTGCCGCCATAGCACTGCTCCGCTCACTGTGATCTTTTCCTGTGGGTTGATGGTGTCACGTTCAATTCAATCAGATGTTTGGTGTCTGCTCTGGGATACGCTTGACAGTCTTGCCACTTAATTAAGATGGTGATGTCATAGTGGGCACATGACAGAAATGATGAAGATTATGGTTACACTCTAAATGTTGCAAGTCATTACTTTTTTAAACCACATCAGTATTGTACTTTAATGAAAATTCACTTCACTGTTTAAAAGTTTTTTCTTTTTTTATGAGTATCTCTGCCCAAACAACAGTCCAGTTTAGAATTGAACTGAATTGAGAGAACTTTATTGATCCCTTTTAGGGAAACTTATTTGACCAGTTCATATAAAGAAAAATCAAATCAGTAACATGTCTTCAGTCTCCAAGAGCTGTGGTGTTGAACAGTCTGATGGTGGTGAGGATGAAGGATCTCCAATAAAGTTCAGTCTTGCAGTATAGTGATGTTAGTTGTCCATTGATATTGCTCCTCTTTCCAGTCTTCTTGGCATCTCTTTCCAACTGAACCATGATGTATCCAGGCATTTCAACAGAGGAGTCAGGGCAGTCACTGTCCAGCCATGTTCCACATAAACGCAAGGCTAGACTCTTGAAACTCCTTCTGGTTCCTCATAGTGCCTCTAACTCTTGAGTTCGTGTGTCATCAGTAAAGTTAGTTAAAAAAGGCTTGTACCTGAATCTTCTGCCTTTAACTCTGCCACCAGCCCTATCCTCAGGTTCAGTGGGATTGGTTGGTAAGCTCCACATTTCAGGTCCATAAGGTCCTCCCTGGAGTAAACTATTCTTTTCTTATCAATGTAAAGTTAATCCCACAGCAGATGATCCAAAAAAGTAGTGTATTTGCAAAAGTTATAAGAAAAAGTAGAGGAAAAGCAGAGAGCTGTTGTCAGCTGCTGTCATCTCTATCAGTGTATGGTAGAATAGTGATATGTGCAGATTTTCAAATAATGTGACGGGTTTATTGTAAGTCTCAGTATTGCTTTAAAATCACCTGCTTTACCTAAATGTAACAATTGCGGAAGCAACACATACAAATGTGTTGTTAGTATATTTAAGTGGAGTACCGGTATTCAAGTATTTGAATTTTACATGGGTTGGGATAGGCTCCAGCACCCCCCCAACCCCCTGACCGTCACGAGGATTAAGGGGTAGAAAATGGATGGATGGATGGATGGGTTGTAACTTTTCACTTTTACTCCTTACATACACATATATATCTGCTGTTTCTACAATTGACATTTTCAGTCCAGGCCTCTTCTTTCATTTTAATGCATCCAATTGAGACGTTGTTGATTATTTTTAGATTGTGCATTATTGGGCCTCTTCTTGGACCAATAAAATTGGTCCATCAGGACCAATTTCAGCTTATATATCTGAGACATAATGTGGCATAAAAGACACAACAAAACAAAATCAGAGGGAGGCTTTAATGAGGAATTTAATGAGACTAGTGTGAGGGTTGTAGCTCTACAAATAAAAAGTTTGGAGAAATGTAGGAATGCTTTTGACTGTTACTCTCTGAGTAAATTATTATTACATTGAGAGGTTGTACTTTTACTTGAATTGAGATGTTGAATCAGTATTTCTGCTTTACGAGAGTAAGTCTTCACACAATTATCGGTCAAATTTCTGCCAACTCGATAGCTTCTTACCTATACTGGTAATAGACTGGTCACTTGGTTAGAGTTCATTGTATCTATTTTCATAAAAAACATGGAAGTAAATGATAAAGTCCAAGCTGGACAATTACCATGAGCTTTATCACCTCATTTTTACCATGACATTAACATACAGTTGAGGTCAAAAATGATTAGCCCCAGTTCAGTGGCATATTTTAAGAGAGGCTTTCAAAGCATACTAGTTTCATTTACAAACAGTAAATTATTTTTATTTGCAAACAAAAATAATAATAATAAGATGAATTTAATAATTTTCTAATAATTTTGTCCTCAAGTGTATCATCAAATGAATGGAGATCAGGTTGATTATTAAAACTAAAGAGTTCAGAACATTCTCTTTCTCTGTGTGCGTCTCCGCAGTGCATTGGCAGGTTATAATGGCACCATATTTGCATATGGTCAGACGGGCAGCGGGAAGACGTTCACCATCACTGGAGGAGCAGAACATTACAGTGACCGTGGAATCATTCCACGCACCATCTCCTACCTGTATGAATGCTTCAGCAAGGTCAGCATTGCACTGATTCAGGTTTTTCTAATGAATATCAACATTAGATTTAAATTATTGTGGCTGATTGTATTTTATTATGACTGAAATCTGATGTATTGTATAGTTTATTTTCTTATAATGTTACATTTTGTTGGACCCTAAAAAGAATAGCTGCGTGTTACCTCTAATGGGGATCGTTATAATTATCTATTAAACTAATTATTACAACACACATTAATACAGAGTTAAATATTCAGTACCTACACAAAGACATTACTCTATATTCATTATACATCAGCCTTGTTTATGAAGCACCTAGAGATAATCGTCGATTATGATTGCCGCTATACAAATAAAATTGAATTGAAATTGAATTGAGTATATTGTTATCATTAGTTAGGTTTCCATTTAATATTGATATTGGTTGTATAATTAATGATTTTGTATTGCAAGGCCATTAATTTAAACTTTTTACGCAAATACCCTCATAATAAGGTGTAACTGTTGTTCATCCTGGGTAGACTTGAGGGGACGGTGCTGGAAAACAAAGAATGAAAATGAAGAAAAAGGTCACCTCTCACTTCAGCCTGTGCAAAAAATTTTTAATAGCTAAGCATTTGGTCGTCAGACCTTTATCAGAGCATCAGTGCAAATATCATGCATGTCTGCCTTTGGAGAGGGTTAAACATTTTTTTCTTCCGCAGGATAGCAGTATGGTGTACACCATCCATGTTTCTTACTTAGAGATCTACAACGAGATGGGATACGACCTCTTGGATTCTCGACATGAAGCATCTCGACTGGAGGATTTACCGTCAGTATTTATTTTATAAGCTTTTCCCACAGTCAGTGTGTTTATATATACACCAAAATTCCCTTGTTATTCCAAACAGGACAGTATTCTGAATTTGACAGGTGTCATGTAAACAGTATTTTCCAGTTGAATATTCAGAATTTGGCCTGGACTGTTTTTGGACTAAGACATAAAATGTTCAGAGGCAAAACTTCACCAGTCTACATTTCTTATCAGGGGAAGAATGACACTTTGCACATTATGAAAGAGGACATGAACAGGTTTTTTGATATTTGCAAATATAAAAAAACTGACCCTTCTGAGACGATGCTTGAAGAAATGACAGATGGAGTTCACCCAGTAGAACAGCTGTCACTGGTGAAAAGTCCTTTGCTTAAGCAGGTTATGAATAGCTATGTGTAAACAGTATTATTAATTTTTATTGTCTGTGTAAATAGAAGATTAGAAAATCTGTCATAGCTTGGGTATGTAAATGTAGTCGCTGATATCAGTAATCACCCAGTTACATTTTTTAAAATAGGGCAGTATTTTGCTGTTGCATTTCTTCAATTGAAGGCATGAACTTAACCCTTAAATGGTAAAGCATATATAATTGTGTTGAAAAATAATTAATGGGTATATTCTAAGGAAATAACACAAATTCATGTTTTGTTTTTTTGTCAAAATGTTTTCTTACTAATTTGGAGTTTGTATCTACACTGATACATTGTCCATTTAAAGTATAAAACTAACATTATACCAATTTGTAAATAATTTATTTTTCAGCTCTAAAAACATTTTGTATTCTTTTAATTTGTTAACTTATTTCATATTTTGAAGGTACACATTTTAAAGAGTAGGAAAAAAAACACAAATGGTTACTTGCATATGCTTTGAACACAGAAAATAAGTTTAGTTTTGTAATAAACACCAGCTGGTTCAATCCTCACTATGTCCATTCATATAACACTCACTTTCATTGTCTTCTTCACTGATTTATGTCTTTTGGATATCTGCACATCTCGGTACCTTTAACTGTACAAAGTGCTGCCTAAATGTCACCAAGTACACATGCACACTGGTGAATTAATCTATTACATGCATTTAAGAGTAAGATAACTTTTAATTAATATGTCACACTTACATATTATTGATTATTTGTAGAGTATAAAGCTTATAAACATGAATATGCCTGTGACAAATTGTTCCTCTCTTATACACCTACAGTATCTGGTCACTGTCCAGGTCCAGGATACTGGTCCAGGATACAAACACTCAGTGCCCAAAGCTGTATAAATGTTAGTCAGTATGTCCATCCATCCATTTTCTACCCGTTAATCCTCGCAAGGGTCGGGGGGGATGCTGGAGCCAATCCCAGCTGACTTGAGCAAAGGCAGGGTACATACTGGACCAGTCTAGTCAGTATGTTTCAACATTAATATAAAAATTCATACTAAAAAACAATATATAGTGTTTTGACTATAACACCAATGGAATATAGCAAACAAGAAAACCAACAACTCTTTTCTCCATCAGGGTCTTTGTCAACCTCGGCAGACTTTGTGGACAATACATCAATATACGTGTGACATGGTGGGTTCAGTCCCAATGCTGGCGGCAGGGCCTTCCTGTGTGGAGTTTGCATGTTGTCTTCCGGCTTCCTCCCACAACCAAAAACATGCACTAGTTAATTGGTCACTCTAAATTGCCCCTAGGTATGAATGGTGTCTATCTCTAGAAGTAGATAGACTCAGGTCGTCATTGTAAATGAGAAATGGTTCTCAACTGACTTACTTGGTTAAATAAAGGTTCAATACAACAACAATATGATTAAATGATGAGGTAAAATCACATGACCTGAGAAACTCACTAGTCCCCTTTAAGTGTTTATCATGATATATAGGCTTAGAAATTTGAAGCCCCTCCCCTACAGACTGTCAAGTGTCTGTATCCCCCAGGATGCAATAATGTTCGTGTTTTAAGGTGGATTAGAAAAATCACTTCTGGTTTTATTATTCTCCTGAACACATGAGCCATAATGCAAGTGTTTTTCTTGAACAACCATTTGTCATGCTGGCCCGGAGTCACTGTGTAATGAAATATGGAGACTCCAGCATTTACCACCTCTAAGTTAAGTGCGAGCTGACATAATGAGATATGGGACAGCAATGGATGTGGTCGATGTGGTGGCAGACTGTGCCACTGCAGTGGACAAATAGATGTGGAGAAGTAGTTCAACATAACTGATAGCTGCTGTGGATGGGTGTGTACTCATCAATCTCTTTTTTGTATTTATTTTTATGTTTATTTCTATTTTTATGTTGAGATAGAAAAACACTTTGTTTCTAGCATTCTCTGTTTCTCACTGTTCCTCATGTTTTCTATTTTTCTCATTTCCTTGTAATTCTGAATTCCATCTGTCTGGAGGCTTTTTTGTCTGTGACCTTTTTTCGTTTTAGTCGTATTTTGTCATAGTCGATACTCACTCATCTCCAAGCAGACATTGGACATGGTACATTATATTGTTTGTGCTGTACTTTTTTGTCCCATTTCCATTTAAATTTCTTCTCCACATTCACAGAGGATTCAGCTCAAGGTTTAGATACCCACAAATCACAGTCTTCTGGAAATAGACAGTGCCCGTCGTTAGCCATGCTGTAGCCTCACATGCTGATTCAAGGAGAAGTTGTGGCAGTGACAAATCCATTTAACTGTTTCTCTGATTTTTCTCTGCATTATTTCCATCATGGGTCCAGAATTCCACCTTCAAGCAGGGATGGTGCAAAGAAGATCCACAATCCAAAATGAATATATACATTACTGGTCAAAAGTTTCACAACACCTCAATTTTTTCAGTTGTTTGTTGAAATTCGAACAGTTCAGCTTCAATGAATAGCTTGAATTGGAACAAAGGTAAGTACTGAACTGCCAGATGTTAAAAAAAGTTAAGGTTACCCAAAACTGAAAAATAACAGACATTTCAGAATTATACAAAAAAGGCCATTTTCATGGAACAAGACATTTTTAACAACTTAAAGCTCTTCTGCACCAATGGAGGTTGATCAAGCATTGAAAGTCGGTGCAATTAATTTCTACAGGTGTCCCAATCTTAGTTGATTAATTAAAACCCCCTCTGTCTGCATAAATGCATTGTCGGAACAGACTGTGGTACCATACCTTCGTGAGCATTATTTGAGCAGTATTGTACTGCAGAAATCATTGTGTTGCTATAAAAATGGCAAGAAAAAGGAACAAAAACATTGGAAGAGAGAGAAACCATCGTAACACTGGAAAATGTAGGTCTTTCCGAGAGAAATTGCATAGAAAATCAAGGTGTCAGTGGCAGACCCACAGCCACCGTCTTGTTCTTTGGGTCTGTCAGACCTCTCCCTGTCAGTGTCCCCCAGTTTCAAGGCTTGATCAACCTACACTGGTACGGAACAAATTGCTCCCGACAACATAGCTCCTAGGATCACTCAGGCACACAGATCCCTCAACCACGATAAGGTGGCAATTCAAGGAGGGGCCACTCCAGACTTCCTCATACAATACCACAGTTCCTCTCTTGGCAATATACTTTCTCTAGAGCTACAAAAACACAATACAGCTCTCTCTGAGTTTTCTCTGTATTTCTCTATTTGACTGGTAGTGTATGTATAGCAGTACTTTACATATTAGTATGAAAATGCAGTAATTGTTGTCTTTAGGGAATGTAAGTCTGTTTGGGAAAATAACCCAGCTAAGACATAGCCTTTAATCCCATTAAGATTAATACTGTTTTATCAAACTATCTCAATTACAGTACAGGCCAAAGGTTCTGACTCACCTTCTCATACAATGCGTTTTATTTATTTTCATGACTATTTCCATTGTAGATTCTCACTGAAGGCATCAAAACTGTGAATGAACACATATGGAATTATGTACTTAACAAAAAGTGTGAAATAACTCTAAATATGTCTAATACAGTATTTTAGATTTCTCAAATAGCCACCCTTTGCTTTTTTGATAGCGCCGCAAACCTTTGGTGTTCTCTTAATGAGCTTCAAGAGGTCGTCACCTGAAATGGTTTTCACTTCACAGGTGTGCCTTGTCAGGGTTAAGTAGTGGAATTTCTGGCCTTATTAATGGGGTTGGGAACATCAGTTGTGTTGTGCAGAAGTCAGGTTGATACACAGCCAACAGCCCTACTGGATAACTGTTAGAATTCATATTATGGCAAGAACCAGTCAGCTAAGTAAAGAGAAACGAGTGGCCATCAACACTTTAAGAAATGAAGGTCAGTCAGTCTGGAAAATGGAAAAAAAGTTTGAATATGTCCCCAAGTGCAGCCTCAAAACCATCAAGCGCTACAGCAAAACTGGCTCACATGAGGACCGCCCCAGAAAAGGAAGACCAAGAGTCACCTCTGCTGTTGAGGATAAGTTCATCTGAGGCACCAACCTCAGAAATCGCAAGTTAACAGCAGCTTTGTGCGATGCAGAAAAGGTGAACGGATGGATTCTACATGCCTGGTTCCCACTGTGAAGCATGGAGGAGGAGGTGTGATGGTGTGGGGGTGCTCTGCCGGTGACACTGTTGGGGATTTTTTCAAAATTGAAGGCATACTGAACCAGCATGGCTACCACAGCATCCTGCAGCGACATGCCATCCCATCCTGTTTGCGTTTAGTTGGACCATCATTTATTTTTCAACAGGACAATGACCCCAGACAATCTTCAGGCTGTGTAAGGGCTATTTGACCAGGAAGGAGAGTGATTGAGTGCTGCACCAGATGACCTGGCCTCCACAGTCACCAGACCTGAACCCAATTGAGATGGTTTGGGGTGAGATGGACCGCAGAGTGAAGGCAAAAAGGCCAACAAGTGCTAGGCATCTCTGGGAACTCCTTCAAGACTGTTGGAAAACCATTTCAGGTGACGACCTCTTGAAGCTCATCAAGAGAATGCCAAGAGTGTGCAAAGCAGTAATCAGAGCAAAGGGTGGAAACTTTGAAGAAACTAGAATATAAGGAATGTTTTCAGTTATTTCACACTTTTTTGATAAGTACATAATTCCATATGTGTTCATTCATAGTTTTGATGCCTTCAGTGAGAATCGACAATGTAATAGTCATGAAAATAAAGGAAACACATTGAATGAGAAGGTGACTCCAAACTTTTGGCCTGTACTATATGTACACATGTTAACATAATTATCTACACATGTTTTCCAGCCACCCCACCCTCTTTGACATCTCCATCCACTAACCATACTTAACCATACTATCACAACCCCGGTGGCATCATGTCAGGAGTCCTTTCTCCCATCTGTCCAAGGACACTGTGTTGTAAAGAGCTTGATGTGGACAAGAACCAAACCCCTGTTTGTTTTCAAGAGTGAGCCCACTCTGTTATCAAGATATGACCCCCGCCCCATGTGTCAGACAAAGCACATACAGTATGTCAAACTGGGTCACCGCCCACACTGACTTGCAGATGTGGTTTGCATAGATTTAAAGCTGAGTGAGGCTGATAGGAGCAAACAGATGATACAGATTGTAATTACTTCAATATCAGAATACTTTCACTAGATTTTTCCTCACTAACATTTAATTAATTCAATAATCTGTAATTTACTCTCACATTTTTGTCTTAATTCTCTTCCAGAAAAGTAATGATCATGGAGGATTCAGACCAGAACATTCATCTCAGAAATTTGTCACTACAGCAATCAACAAACGAGGAGGAGGCTCTGAATCTGCTCTTCCTGGGTGACACCAATCGTATGATTGCGGAAGTAAGAAACAACCTCTGTGCGGTTTCCTTCAATTTGATTTTACTCACAAGTGCAGTGTTCTTTGAAAGCTCTTTAGATTGGATACAGAAAATACATGACCACTCCCAGAGTAAATGGCCCAAAGTATTTTTCTCAGTCTGCAAATGCAAAATGCTCTCTAAAGGCTACCTTAAGACCCTTCTAAAATATTATTTTGGTCCCCTGTGGTCTTTTTTACCATGCTTTTTCCCCCGTAAAACCAAGCATTCTCTCTGTAATTTCTGTTTATATTGCGGTGGTTCTTTTCTACGCTCAGACACCCAGGCTCCCCACGCCGTGGGTCAGCTTTTGGTTTGGAGCAAAAGGCTGATCTCACCTTGTTTACTTTTGTTGCTACTTTGTGAGTAAATAACAGGCAGTAAAAGTGAGCTGAGTTATCATGTTTCAATCAAACTTTCTTTTGAATTTTGCTGAAAAAGTCAAACGGTGTTTTTCATGTGGTTGTGGATTCAGTCATGATTCTCTTAGTCATGAGCTTGGAATCTTTGTAGTGCATGCAAAAATGCATCTCAATAATCCATCAAGTCTCCACAAAAGCCAAAACAATATTACATTTGTATTTTAATGCATCTTGAGGACAAACTTGCAGAACAAGTCCTGTATTATATCCATGTATTTTTCAGTGGAAACACTGTTGTTTCATGAGTCTGTTTGTTATGTAGCTGAGGAGTTGCACACTTCAGCAGGGAGTCCCTCGCACAGTCCACCCACAAAGAAACTTTTATGAACACGTTGTCACTGGGACTTCTTCACAAGAAGGTGTCTCTTGAGGCTGAAGCAAGGCTGAAGCAATGAAATGTCAGCCTGGCTAATTTATCACTGCCAGAGCCATCCCAGAAGTCTTTGCTTCACATCGACTTCCGATAAGTTTCTCACGTTCCCAGCCATGTGGATAAAAGATGACACTTCTATTCACACCACGCTCTGAAGACTATGAGCTCACTGGCTTTAAAACTTGGCAAATCCAGCTGCACTTTTGTTGGACAGGAAATAAAATATACTTTCTTAACCCTTCACCCTTCCTTCAACCCCATCAGGAAACTTTCCCTCTCTGTTTTTTTCCATGTTCCTGCTTCAAAGATTTTCACATATGGGGATGCAGGTCTCATCCCATCTGCCTCATTCTTCTACCTTCGGTTCAAGTTTTGGGGTGAGTGGAGTGTACAGCAGATGGTCCAAAAGAAACTTCCGGCTTAAACTCTGATTCAGCTTGTGGGGTTTGTGAGGTAGAACCAGATTAGCCCTTCATGCTGACCTGCTGCAGCGCTGTGTGTGGTCAGCATGTGGTCCTTGTAAGATCAACATGTGGTTAATTTAGAACACAGGAGGAAATGACTCCAATGAAGTTCATTGTTCTGCTGCTTTTACAGCATTGAAGTTTTAAGGAAAACTTCAATGCTTCAGTGTGGACAATATTTATGTTGAGGACAACCATACAGCGTCCTGATGTTCCTTATATTATCGTGTTTCATCTTTTACTCTTTGACCTAAAATGAATTCTACAATTACACCTTATATCATGTCTTGTTGCATCGTAACATTATGTGGTGCACAGTCCACATGTGAAAACCTGTCAGCAACATGATACGGTGGCAAGCATGAAAAAAATGCTTAAAAATAAAGCATATTTTACTTTATCTGAAAGTATGTAGCTATTGAAATGATCTAATTTAAAGTAATGCGTCTCCCTCACGGAACATCAAAATCAAACTGAACCAGTTCATACAGTACGCCCCATTGCTGCAATGAATTGTTCTATCTCCAGCGTATGTAACTAATTCATGTGCAGTATGGCTTTTTGAAGTGTTTGTACATCCTCATTTTTGTATAGAGGTAACTAATGCATAAAATTTGCCTCTGAAAATAAAGTAATACATATAGGGCCTTGTCTTCCACATGGTGCTTTGTCGGAAAGCGGATGGGGCATTCCTATCAAACCTGACCTGGCCACATTCCAGTAATTAGAGACATTAGACTGCTGACTTTGCACTTTAGACTTCCAAAATAGGACCTGTTGAGTATAATCTATGAATAGTGCAAGTTGGGTTTTTATTGGTAAAAATAGGAACAGGTTGAACTTTAGACTTTTAGGATGCTTTCATGGTTACATTTACAATTTATAACACATATGGTAACTTGTTGGTTTGTTTGTTTGTAGCTGTTTTAAGCAGGAACGGTATACACAGCCACAGCCCACAGAGTGGTTTTCTAACATGTGGTTAATGTAACCAATAGTTCTTACTAACAAAACAATAAAAATGGTCCTTTGACCATTGATGTAGTTCCTTCCTTCATACCTTGTCAACATCTAGTAGCACTTTCATATTTCTTCACGGGATGTTCTGAAGAAAATATGTGAAAATGTGCAGATTAAAGGTATTTATTTGGTGTGTGAGAAGAGATGACAGTTATAGTTAAAGATTGTAGAGGATCTCCCATAAGCTGTCATGATGCTAACAGCCAGGTGTTGGCATATTTATGCTGACAATACAGTGGGGACAATAAGTATTGGGAAATGTAAAAATGTGCAAGTTCACCCATTTAAAAAGATAAGAGAGGTTT
>JAQQAE010008617.1:0-15095 GCA_029823295.1 Pseudamia nigra | reverse complement strand
GAACATGCAAACTCCACACAGAAAGGCCCCACCACCCGGTGGTGGGATCGAACCCAGGACCTTCTAGCTGTGAGGCACGAGTGCTACCCACTGCACCACCGTGTCGCCGGCTCGCGAATGTTAAATTGACGCAGTGACCGGGTCACGTGATGTCAGTTCCTACGCGGACCGGGCAGGAGCAGTTTAATGTAAGTAACTAAACAAAAGCAAAAAATATGATTTGGTTCACAGGTTAATCATTTAAAATATATAGATTCCAGCCAAACAGTTCAGGCTGCTTAGCATCAATTACCTCATAATGAAAATGTTTTCTCACCCGTGTTCTTTATTAAATCTATTTTATTAGTTTTTATTGGATTTTAAAGTCAGCCAAATAGCAAACAAACGTTATGTAGCAGTTCATTTTGCTTGCTAACGTCACTAGCTAGCCTTATGAAATTCTACCTGAGCTTCTGTATTGTGTCATTTGAGGACGGATGTATAACTAAAATGTATCTCTTTGTCACGAGTTAATGCTACCTAATGCTGTTAAACGTTTAGGTCATTCGACGCTACTTTTATGACCTACTGTATTCTGTTTTAACATTCATATTTTTCTGATCTCTAGCCTGACTCTACACTGGAAGATGTCAGATATTTCCACTGCTTGTAAAACTCTTCACATGCTAACTTCACCCTCATCCAGAGAGCAAGCATGTGAATCTTTTGGGTTGAATTTGAGCCAAGGTGGACTTTCGACAAATGATCAGGGTCAGATGTTGGGAGCTGAGCTTGGTCTGGTGGGGATGACAGACGTTGAGTATGCATACCTCCAGCACCTCATTCAAGCGCATATGGAACTGCAAGCAGCTGCTACAGATGGGCCAGAGGGCAGGTGTCAACCAGCTATGGTGACAGCTAAAGAAGGCTCTTGCTCCACAGTGGGGTCACTGTTTCAGTCCTCTCAAGTAATTGACCTATCAGCCTCGACTGATGAACATCAGATGATGTCAGAAGAAAAGACGCCTTCCAGTTATGGAGAGGTCCCAGGCTTTGTGTTTGTCAGACTCAGGAATGAAGCCAATCAGACTGAAGCACCTGCCAAGATCAGCACATCTTCAGAGAACCGATGTCGCTCTGTGGCCAGAGTTTGCCTGGAGAAAAGGTTCAACTCCATGTCTCCTGATGCCTTGAAACAGCAAGATATTCCGTCAACTGTTCTTAGCAAGTAGGTTCTATAATATTTTATTACAACATAATTTGTATGTGATTCTTCCAATACACAGTATATTGCCGGAGTGCTTTTGGTATGTATTGTGGAAATGTTTTGTTGTGTTTCAGCTTGTTGACAAAACTTCAGCAGTCTGCTGAAGGTCAGGAGGCAGGCAAACGTCCTCAAAAGCAGAAGTGGATGAACACTGATTGGAGAAGTGTTTTTGAGACTTCGAGTTCACATGCAGGTGTATTCAACCCAGTCACCAACATGTGTGGACAAGTAAGATAAATAACAATGTTGATGAATTGTCTGTAACCATTGGTCTGATAAAAAAAAGTGGTTTTTGATTATTTCTTTTTTTCAAGGTTATTGGCCTACTTCCTCATGTGACTGAACCTAACACACATCAAAGTTTGATCACCAAGTGTTCATGTAATCTTTGCCTAGAGACAGCAAAAGGTCAGTCTGCCACTATCAGCAATTTAAAGAACAAGTAGCAGTCTGCAAATATAGAAAGCACAATATCATTTCTAAAGAGTTTCTTTTAATTTTGCAGATGCATGCCAGTGTTTCTTGAACTTATACTAGTCTCATATGGGCCTGTGTTTTTTCATAGATGAAACTGCCACACCTGTTGCTTCTAAAAAGCAAAAAGCCCACACCACCAAAACCATGAAAGCTGCCAAAGTTGCTTCAGGCTCAGCAGGAAAATCAGGGAAGAGTTCCAGAAAAAGAGCACAGTCTTATGTGTCTCTTAGTCAGCGCAGGGAGAAACACAACAATAAGGAGAGAGAACGCAGGTGTACATTCACTTCATACAGCAGAAAATACAACATTTCTGTTATATTTTAGCATTAATGCTTATGGCCTTATGGTGTAATTAATTGCTAGTAGAAAATTGTATGTAGAATGCTGTGGATTATGACAGACTCTAGTACCAACGTTACATCACTGCCTATCACATCTGTCTAGCTACATCTGAATTTGAAACTACCATTCCACCACAGAATCAGAAAGAGCCTATCCATACTTCTTGAAAAATCTGTTCTTAAAACACAGTATATTATTTATGTAATTGTGGTACTTAAAAATAGACAAATTTACTGAGACTGTGGATATCCAAAAATATGGTATAGGGTCAAAAGAGTTGAGAAACTTGTTTTAACACAAAATATCTGTTACTGTACAGGAGGAGGATTCGTTTGTTTTGTGATGAGCTCAACACACTGGTGCCATTCTGTCAGTCAGACACAGACAAAGCCACCACCCTGCACTGGACCGCTGCCTTCCTTAAATACATCAACACAATGTATGGAGACACATTCAAAGAGGTTAGTTTGTTTAGAGTGTAAGTGTCAGCCACTCATTAACATGTTAGTTTGATCATCCTGCAACCAATGAATTTGAGACTTGAAACTCGCACAATTGTCAGTAGCTTCTCAATTATATAACTACTTTTGTTTAGTCTCTTTGCCAAAATTCTTTGATTCTTAAGATTAAAAAAAAATAAATGATTTTAAAAATTTTGGACTATATAGTGTTGCCATGTACAAATTGCACAGGTCAAATATTTGATGTGCAGGTCTAACATTTAAAAAATTGTCAACTATTCAACATTATTTTTGCCAATACTTCCTAGAATCTAGACAGAAGAGACATAATATAAAAATGAAAAATTACTCATGCCACTGCAACCTGATGTAAATCTCCTTTGCAGGAGTTTAAGATGTACACAATAAAGATGACACAATAAAGAAGTGAAGCCCAGCCCTTCTTCTGATCAGGACCAGATCCACCATGAATGAGAATGAATGAGACACTGACCACCCCATTTGCAGCAGAACAGTGACCACCAAGTTTTTTTTTTTCATCTTTTGAATTCACCAGGTATTCCGCTAAATTAGAATGAACCTTTTAGTGGCTTTAATTGACAAAAAGTGACCTTTTGAGACACACTAATCTGATGAATTTACAGTGATTTATAAAGGAGAAGGTTTTCCATCTCTAACCTCATAGCTCTCAACCAGGGTTTTATTTCTTCAAAGTAAAATCCTCATAAACAGACCTGCTTCCCCTTTAGTGTATTTATAAAAAGTGGTAGAGAAGGCTATAACCACAGTCACATACAGGTGGCAGTATTTCTCTTTCAAACACAGGTAAGATATTCCTTGGAAGCGGCATCATTTATATATACATTTGAACTTGTTTTCTAATGTTGATTTCAATGTAATTTATTATTATTATTTCATTATTTATCTAAAACATGATATGCTTTAAAATATGCCTGAAATACAGCTGTTCAGTTTACAGTTCTCTTACAGTAACTCTTCAGATATCCAACACTTTGATATTGACTTTGTGAATTCATTCAGTGTCTTGACTTTGACAGTGTTAAGCATATTGCCATAGTGCAAACTGTTAATTTGATATGTAAAGAGGAGTAGTGTTTTACTGAAAAGTGGCTTTATTTGTTCTTTCTTACAACATGACGCTGTATCATCTTACTGTACATACAACAGTCACCCACAAAAAATAAATAGTATTTAAAGTCATGTATATTTAATAGTTACAGCACCGGTAGTACATAGTGGATGTGGTCATTGCAGACTTGAAAAGAAAAAAAAATGCACTTTGCAATTTAGACTCCTAAATTTATTTTACAATGTCTAATTTCTCCATCCACGAGTTCATTTTGTTTTTGATTCTCAGATCTAATGAATCACCTTCACATTATTAAAAAAAAACAAAGCTGTAAAAAAAACCATCACAAGTTTAAAATTCTTTTTCATTATTGTACACAATTTCTGGGCACCTGGGTATTTGTTTTTATTTCTTTTACAATACATACACTGTTCCTCCACAGAGGATGTTTGCCTCTGGTAGCTATTGTCTTATTGTCAATGCAAGCTTGTACTGTATGTTGAGGTAACACCTGTGATTTACATCGATGGGCCACAATACATGCACATTCACTTTAGAGACAGTTGTTTTTAGATAGAAGAATGTTAACAAAGGTACAGGGGGCATGGAAACAACATGTACAAGTTTTTACACACAAATGACTCATTCATTTTCCCAGCTGTTTGTAAGTCAAGTCTTGTCATATGATAGCATCAGGAGCAATGTTGTTTTCTTGCACTCTTGCCCACTTTATGGATGCCATGTTGATTTTTTGTCTCTCAGTTGCTCTGGTTTCATGTTGCTCCTCAGATGTTCCTCTGTTCCTCTTAAAATATCACATGCTGATGTTAGTCTTCCCATATTGTGATATATGTATTTATATAAAGAGGAATTTTTTCAGGGCCTCACTCTCGTCATTTCTTTCTTCCTTCATTTATCACCCTTCCTCATTGGGTGTATGGTGTCAGGGTGCAGGAAGTTAACTTCTAATGGTTTTTGGGGTTAGAAGATTTCCCAGCTGCTGCTGCCCCCTGGCAGGCTGATGTGTCACAGATTCCAGGAGGTCCCTGATGCCCAGTCCTTCCTACCCTGCCTGGCTCTCCAGACTCACCTGGATCTCCTGGAGATCCATCACGTCCATCTTTGACAATTCCAGGAACCCCTGGGAGACCTGTGGGTGCAGCATTCAAGGAATGAACTGAAGGCCTGTTTCACAAATACATGACTATGTTCTGTTCTTATCTGTAAATACACTTATCTGTCATCATTCAAACAAACACCAATAATGTGAAACCAACAGTATTCATGATGCCTTCATTAACTTCACACAGTAAACATTCATGTAATTGCTAGGGTGACATACAGCTACAGTATTACTATTACATACATAGGCAGGCAGCATGTGAAGGACAAATACACTTAATACATCCAAACATTATGGAAGTTAAAGTTTTTTCTGCTCCCTATGGTCTTACAAGTTTCATTTGGGTTCATGCTGTTATTTATCTACACTAAATATGAGCATAAAAAAATCAAAAATATCAGAAGCCTAACTTTTAAAGAACATAAGAAACAGCCATAAGGAATGTCACATCTTGAACAAATCTGAAACATGTAGAGAGCATCATGTTTCTACCTGATTTTTGGACAAAATGAATGATGTTCTAGAGCACAAGTGTCAAACTCGTGCCATGGAGGGCCGAGACCCTGCAGGTTTTCTACCCAACCAGTCACTAAGCGATTTCACTGATAAGCTCCTCCCCCTCAATCTGAAGGAGTGCTGATCAGTGAAATCACCTGCTTTAGTGACTGGTTGAAAAGAAAACCTGCAGGGTCTTGGCCCTCCATGGCACGAGTTTGACACCCCTGTTCTACAGTATGGAACATGGAAACATGATTTAAATATGCCTGAACTCACACACTGCGTTCAAAATCAAAATGTGGAACATTGTCTTAATATGAAATCTATAGTTAAAAACAATGTGGTCTCAAAAAGATGAAGCTGTGTGCCTGTACATGCAGCATCATTGTGCTGTTATTGTTAAAAGTATCATTAATAATGTCCCAAGTCCAATAAGATCTGCTGTAAACATTCACTCACCTTGGTACCCTTGATCTCCAGTGGGCCCTTCAAGGGCTTTGCCAATAGGTCCCTTATCACCTGGTTCACCAACATCACCTGTTTTAAAAACAGGCAAACGACAGTTTATGTTGTTGTACCCACGGGGACAGTTTGCTGTTCTATAGATGTATGCTTTTATACCTCTTGGACCAGGGTCTCCAAGGTCTCCTGGCAGGCCTCTGTATCCCGGTGGTCCACGAGCACCCGGATGTCCTGCAGAACCAGCAACACCTGGTTTACCTGAAGGCCCAGCAGGGCCAGGACGGCCCACCATTCCAGGAGCCAGAGGTCTTCTAAGGTTAGCTGCAAGCTGTGCAATCTGATCTGAATGATAGAAAACACAGTTTTGGCTAAACTATTCATTCACTCACTATAATTACTTAAAGACTTAATATCTTTACCATCAATCATTGAGCCACACAGCTCTCTGATGTGCTGTTCACTGGCCAGTTTACCCTAAAACACAAGCAGGAGTAAACAGTGACTCAGGAAGTTTTAACATTCAAGATGCTTACATTCATCACACAGTTTCTACAGCTTTATACAAATTAAAAACATACTTACAGGTACACCTGTCTTTCCTGCAATGCCAGGCAGACCCTGTTCCCCTTGGAAGCCCATTGTTCCTTGTTTTCCTGGGGGTCCTCTTGCACCAAGCTCACCTTGTGGACCTGTCACTCCCTTAGGTCCCAGTTCACCTCGTTTTCCTGCCTGGAATCGCCAAGAATAATATGCTGTAAAACTCATTATGAGTTGCAAATATAACCAAATCAATTTCTTTCACACTGGACCCAAAAACATCCATAATCCTTTGATTTGAAAGTTTACTAAAAAAATTAACCAAAGAATAAATTAAGTCTGTTGAGACAATGCGTGGGCAGATTCAAATGGCATGTTGATGCTTGATAATTACTCCAATGAGCACAACAAACACTAAATGAGACTAAGAGACTGAAGCTCATTAGTGTTTCTAATTACATAAATTGTGCCGCAACTTAATGTGACTTGTCTCTCCCTTGTGGCGATAACAGCGAACGGGCCAATAATGCTAAAGCAGTAATATCTATCTCTAATTAATCCTGTTAAACCTGGAATGTGAGGGATACTTGTGTTTAGTGATTCTGACAGGAGGGCAACAGCCCGGAGCTGGGCACTAGTTTTTAATGTTTAGAGAGGGATCAGGCACAGAGGGAATTTGGAACAAACTTGTGCCGGTAACAACACCCACAGAGCATGTGATTTAACTTACAGACTTCTCCTGCATTTAGAAAAATGAATTGGAAGGTTTGGATTCATGTAGAGTTTAAAAATTAAAAATAAACAAGGGGAAAACCAGCACAAGCAGATAAAACATTAGTGTAACTCACCTCTCCTTTTTGACCAACTGGACCAAAAGGACCCTAAAAGTGAAGACAGAATTTAAATTAAACTAACTATAGCACATTATTTGCTTACACAGGACATCATAAGTGCCAGTTTAGTTTTTAGATCACTGATAAAACGACATACCAACTGGGCAAACAATACTCACAGGTTCCCCATTTTCTCCAGGTAGACCATCACTTCCTGCCACACCCTGAACAGAAATATGATCCTCATTTACTTTACTGCACAAATAATAAAGATTATATTGTGTGTGAGAGATGCAGGGGTTGTTTTTAGGCTCTGGTTACCAAGTTTTTAAACCGTATCTTAAACTTTCTAATAGCTGGATGAGTCCAGTGGATCACATTTAGGGTTGACGAGCTTGAACTTTGACTTAGAGATATTTACCATGTCTCCTTTAGCTCCAGAAGCTCCCACAGGGCCCTATATTTAAAAAAAAAAAAAAAAAAAAAAAAGGAGAAAGAGTGCGAGTTATTAAATGAGAGAGCCACTGAGAGATATTTGACTGTTGGAAGGCCTGCTGTGGAGAAGGAAGGGAACTGAGGTGGGCTGCTTGAGGGGAACCAGGACGGACATAAAGACATGCTTTGTTCTGTCCCTAGATTGTGAACAAGAGGCTGCTTTGTGTCTGAACTCTCTCCTAGCTGCAGTTTGACTTTATGCCACTAGGACTGAGGCAGAAAGACCCGCTCATTGATACCCCCTGCTATGAGCACAGCTGACAGTTGTGTATCTTTTCTTATGCTGTGTGTTTGAGGTTTCCTGTGGGGACTATGGTAGTCTCTGTTTACTGTGTTAGGAATTGCACTTGATCATGTCACGTCACACTCACCCTGTCACCGAACTCTCCACGGATTCCTGTTGGACCTGGAAGACCTGCATCCCCCAAGGCTCCTTTTACCCCCTGTAGAAAATAAGACACCCAGCCAGTGAATGGATCAGTAACTCTCTCTAATGATGATTAGTGATGTCATCAAACTGACCTGGAAGCCTTTTACTCCCTGAGGCCCAATGTTGCCTGGAGCTCCAATACCTCCCTGTTGGAAATAGACACTGTTATGTCATTCTAATGGGAGAACATTCTTCCTTCATATGTTCTCTTGCAAACATGTCAGTACTGAGTATTGAATCTTTGAAGATGTGACCTAAGGGATGTAGTGCTGCTTTGATGTGTGATTATGTGCAGATATGGTGATATCAGCATGTTAATTTTTATGCTTTTCTGAGAAATTCTTTGAAGGTAAATGTGTCCACCTTCAGACCTTCTCTTTTATCATTTTTTCCAGTACAAGGTTGGATATGAATGACAAAGACCTCTCTGTTTATGGACTCCCCTTAGTGAGCTGTTCTTAAGTATCTTTGTAGTAAAAAGTTTAAAGACTAGTCTTTTCTTATCCTGCTATTTCACTTTTGTCATTAAACTCTCTTGGGTGAATCTGTTAGTGTTCATACATTGTGGTATTTTAAGGCATTTCCTATATAATTGAAATACATACTTAAATTTTTACCAAATGTTTTGGTGACTATTAGTGAGCAAACTGACCATCTGTGATGCTACAAACTGGCTTGTTAACAGGGTAAAGATTATTTTAAAATGTAATAGTAATACCTGCATGTTATTTAAGCTTATTTAGCCAAACATGATAGCAGTTTGACACGAGAAACTAAACACATCACTGATGTCTGTTCAAACTTACAGCCACTCCTCTGGGTCCTGCGATTCCCCTCTCTCCTGGGATGCCAATCTCACCCTGAGGGCAGAGACGAGCCATTGTGTTGAAAATTTTAGACAGAAGATGCAACATTGTTCGAGTTCCATGTTAGATTAATGACATGCCAGGCTGTAGTCAAATAATTCCCCGAAAGCCCATCAGATACATACAGGAATACCTGGCTCTCCAGAGGGTCCCGTCTCCCCTGCCTTTCCTGGATCACCCTTTTTGGAAAAGGAAGAGAAGAGAAAGGTTGTCATCCACGGTCTGTTCTAGATTTTCACACTTTTTAGCCTTTATTATTGCTCGTGATAGTATATAGACAGGAAGCATGAGAGGAGACAGTGAGGAGTGTCATACAATAAAGATTCAAACCTGGGACACTGCGATTAGGCCTGAGCCATATGAGAGGTCATGACCAGGTGAGCCACTGAGGCACCCTGACCTTTACTTTATAAAATACTGACACCCCAGTTTCTGGCTTTTCCTAAAATGGTGCTTTCTTAGGCTTCCTATTGCTAAATATCATCCATATAAATCCACATCAAGCATATGGGCATATATACCTTTAACATCCATCATGTAAGATTGTTTTTGTTTAAATACTTAAGGCAACAGCATTTCTTCTTAAGTGTTCTGAAATATACATTAACTCAAATGAAACAGATATATTATGATCCAACCATAGATTTATCTAATGTTCATTTTCACTCATCATTTCAGCCTGTGCTAAAGTCTTAGGCACCTTTGGTTTGCTGTTTTAGTAGGATCATAAATAGAAATAGAGAAAATAAACACATAAAAATCTGAACTAAATGGCTTCAAAATGCAAAAATCCATGTTTAATGTTACATCCATTCCTATGGTAAGAAGTAGCCCAAACAAAATTGACATGTGCTGAATCAAATCTGGTTTAAGTCACTAGGTCTCATATTTTCTGGCCTGTATAGTTCACAACATTTTAACTGCAATGGGAGGAAACACTTAATACTGACACTTCATTTTGGAGAAACGGAGATGTTTGTGTATTCTAGTACTACTGTGATTGAGAAACACATATTTATGGTCATTACAATCCGCTAAATGACAAAACCAATACTTTTACATAGTACTATATCAGAGGACAAATGGTGCTCAGGTAAATTTGACCTGTTTAGTCATTGTAGCTATTAGCCTAGTGTTTTAATTGAAGTCTATTGCTATTGTGTGGTAATACTTACAACTTCTCCTTTAGATCCTTTTACACCAGCCTTCCCTTGTAGACCCTGGAACAGAAAACATACTCTTAAGCCACTGATTTCTCAAAAAAAAATCTCTTGAGAAAATGAGAAAGCCAGTGAGAATGGGCTTACAATGCTTCATAGAGAACATCTTTTATGGACCACTTTCAAAATACTTACAGGAAGCCCGTTGGGTCCTTTCTCTCCAACCACCCCAGAGCGTCCAGCATCACCCTGTAAACACAGAAAACACGTCAGCCTTACTCTGGATGTCAATGCACACCTAATGAAGCAGAAAATATTCAAGGAGAAAATGTAGAACTTACCTTCTCGCCATCCAGTCCAGATGCACCATCTTTGCCATCTCTGCCAGGAATACCCTGTGGAAGACATGAATTATTAAGTGATGTGCAGTACATTTACATTTCATGCATTTTAGGATGTACTCACAGGCTCCCCTTTGGGTCCAGCGCCACCCGGAGCTCCTTTGGGACCAATTTTGCCCTGTTCAATTCACAGAAGGTGCTCCATGATTTATCCATTTTATGTTGATCAAACTTATTGTCACAACAGAAAGTTATTTACTCACAATTTCTCCTTTGGGTCCTCTAAATCCCTGTGGTCCTTTTTCTCCAGCATCACCCTGGAAGCATCAGATGAAACGCACACAGCTATTCATTGATGGGACCAGTGGTGTTTTCTAGGTATAGATTATTTAGTTGCTTTTTTATGTAAAATAAGGCACAAACAAGGAGAAACTCACTGTCTTTCCAATAATGCCAGCAATCCCAGGTTTGCCTCTAAAGCCAGGGAAACCCTACAGACAGAGTATGAGAGAAAAGGGAGGGTTTTGCTTTTTTCTATACATAAATGAATTTCAACAAGTAATTAAGGATTCTGCAAAAGTTTCTTACTCTGTCTCCTACACCTCCCATGGGTCCTGGCAACCCCCTCAGACCACGTGGGCCCTAAAAAGCAACAGAACATTTTGAAGCCAATTTAACATCAAACATCAGTTTTGATATTTAATAATTCATCTGAGATGTGAATGTGTAGCCTACATGCAAGAAATCAAAGAATAAGTGAAGTAATATGAAGTGCATATAAAATGTCTTGGACTGACCTGCAGACCCACAGTGCCGGGAATACCAGGTGGGCCAGGTGGACCAGCATCACCCTGCAGACATAACAGCATTTAGTAAAACAATAAACACAGTCAATCAAAAATGTACAGCCCCTTATTCATTTACTGACATCAATTGATTACCTTTCATGAACAATAATCTCACCTTCTCCCCATCTTTGCCACCCTCTCCTTTATCTCCTTTATGTCCAGTGTGACCCTACATCAACAAAATACACAATAAAGAGGTGAGTGCAGATAGGCATGCGTGTAGGGACATGGTACTGTGTGCATAACAGGTAGTATAACCTAACAAAAAAAAATTCAAACTGTGACAGTTGGTTACCTTGAATCCTGGCATTCCAGGAGGACCAGGGGGACCAGGAGGGCAGATTGCAGGACACTGTCAGGGACAAGTAAGACTTATAAGAGACATCATTTTGCTTGTACAGGGCCATGAGAGTGAGTGCAAGAGCGTGATTTACCAGAAGATCACCATTAAGATCATGAAGAGTACCAGGAAGACCCTGACAGAAGGACGAACAACAAAACACAGTGAGTGCAGGTATATATTTTTAATGTTAGTGATTCCTCACGCCAGTATTTTTTTTCCTCACATTTTAGCTGCTTCAGTAAATCTTCAATGAACATCCAACAAAACATCCACTGGGTGGCAGTTTGTTCAGACAGTGTCACTTGTGATAGTAATAGTATATGTGATAAAATATATAATGAGTGAACATACTGGGGGGCCATCAGGGCCGGGAGGTCCAGGAAGTCCTGGGAGACCCTCAGCACCCTGAGGACGAAAAGAGCAAAGATCAGATTACATGGATAAAACAGTACATATTCACTAATGTGCCATTTGACATCGTGCCACATGTCTTGATAACTTTAAGTCTATGAGCTCATCTGAGTTGTGTGTGTTTGCTTAGTCTGATGGTTAGATACACTCCGATATGGACAGTAAACTATCCTCACACTGCAGCTTATGGTCTTGTAAATACACAAGAAAGACTTGGTAGAGATGAATGTCACTGAGAAACAATATTAACTTGATGAATTAACCAGATAATATGACAATTTCTATGTTTTCTATGACCAAAGGCATTTTGAACTGAAGGTTTATCTTCACACATACAGCCACAAGAGTTATGTAATTATTAGTATGAACCAGGATGATACAGATACTCACTGCTGGACCTTGGGGGCCGAGTCCGCCGGGCAACCCATTAGTTCCAGGTAGCCCCTGTGAAAAAGAAAAGAAATTCCAATTGGATTTTGGAGTAATCTACAGATTTCTCACACAATGGCATATTCTCTACTATAATTCTAACGCAAAATATACATAAACACTTCTGATGTAGGCTATAACAATGAGACAAACAGATGTCCATTTGTAAAGACATAATGATATGAAAAGGCAGTGTTTTGTACTCACTGGAGCTCCTGGTCTCCCTCTGCCCTACGGAAGACACAGGAAGGTAAATTAAGTCACAAACACCACAGGAAAAGTCATTTCAATCAAAACATCAATGTTTACTATTTTCAAATTATATTAATACATACAAAGTTATCCAGTATTTGTCACAATGTTGCTTTCAAATGGGTCCTCATCATTATTTCGCCATCTGAAGGCTGGTTATACATGCCAGGATGTGTGACATGAAGTAGGTGTGTTGTATGTGCACTATGTGTCAGTGTGTTGATGGACTTACAGGAGGTCCGGGTGGTCCAGGAGGTCCAGCATCACCCTGTGAAGAAACACCCAAAACAGTCTCAGGCAAAGTCAGTGAGTGAAAATAAATCATCAACCATATGAACTCTATACACATACTTATCAATATGCTAGTTATACAATTTTTCTTTTACACACCCTGAATATGTGATGGTCAGTGCTTATTATGTATGTTTATCCTTTTAGGGGCTCCACCTGGGTATATTAATAGTGATTACTTTTATACATTTGCTTCTGTTCATGTTGTGTACACTCAACAATGAACAAAAATGCTCTTGGAGTTTTGTTGATGTATATGATTTAATGCAAGCATCTCGTTTATAACTTGCACTTGCATGAGAACAACATGTAAGTATCTTGGCAACAATAGCTTTTCCTGAAATCAACTTGTAATCAACCATGATTATGCAAATACCAGTGTTATTAGCTGTAATGGTAGTTCATGAGTATTTGGGTTCCTCTTCTTCCTATTTTCTTCACTTCTCTTTAGATTGTCAACATGCTATATTTCCAGTTTGTTTTAATACAGAAATACTGCTTCACTCTTTTGCTGCCTCCTCATTCTGTCCTGTCCTACGTTCACCTTGTCTAGCTCTTTGTTTATTCCTCACCCACTCACAGCTGTATTTGTGCTGTCTGAGAGGTGAGAGGGCAAAAATAAACAACTCTAATGTACTGAAGTTGCATTCTTCAATGTGCAACTAAGACTCAGGCTCTACATGAAAACAAAGTGAACAGGCTCTACATGAAAACAAAGTGCGAACACACAAAAGTGAGGCAACTAAAATGGTTCACTGTAATATTCATACAGTCATTACCGTTATGTGGAGCTAACTATGGTTTAATGAGCTAATATGCTGTTGTACTTTAGCTCCTGTTCTGTCTAAAACCATCGTGTTTTTTTGTTCGGCTGGCCATGATTCTTCAGCGTGACTCTCAGGTTTGTCAGCAAGCCATAACATTGTAGTAATCTGAGTAATTAGGGACACCGGTTGACGCACGCTTCCTCATTAGGTTGGCTAATTAGTTCAATTGCCCGGGAGTTTATTTGTCTTGACAGTGAATGTGCAGCCTTGGTGTGGAGGCCCTTGAATCATTATTCCCAATTCTGTAAAGTCTAATGGTTATGTAGGAAATTAAACTCTTAATTTCCAGCCCTTTGGAGCTGCCTGGTTAATTGTAAGATTTGGCAGCAGTTTGAACCCAAATATGTGCATCTCTCGTATCTTTCAAAGGATAATTAATGTTTCCCTCTGCATCAGTGTAACAGATCATCATCCCCCAAGGTCTTACAGATTTGTGAGAAACAGTACACATTCCAGGCCGGATTAGGGAAACTGCAGAAATAAATCCGATTTCGATCCCTCATTAAAAATATTCCCACCAAGAGGGTGAGCCAGCCTGACAAATCTGGGCTGACAGAAGCAACACAGACCATGTCCCTGTTAGACCTTCTTAACAGATCTTCAAACAGGAACATTTAATAGAATCTTCATGTGATTTTTCTTTCAGATGGTGGATTAAGGAGGGCTGTCAGTAGTATAATTGTCATACAAATTTAACAGCATATATCTTCACATTTATCCAGAAGGTGTCACAAGACTGGAATAACTTACAGCCTCTCCTGCAGGTCCATCCTTCCCTTGAGGACCATCAGGACCTGTCAGACCCTGCAGAGAATGTTAGATCAGATCAGATCAGATCAGATCATTACCTTAGGTTTTGCTGTTGTTCTTAAAACTATCAATGTTTAAATATAAAGTTTGATAATAAACCATTTTAATGAGTAAAAAATGAAGAAATGACCAGTAAACACTTACATCCACTCCAGGAAGTCCAGGCAGACCTGGTTTTCCTGGTCCTCCTGGAATTCCTCCTTTCCCTTTGGCACCCTAGAGGAATTGAAAACTTATTATTTCATATCATAATTATCATTTATTGAATAAAATTAAGTACAGATGGAATTCTTACAGCTTTTCCTGGTAGTCCACGTGGGCCAGTTTTGCCCTGTCAACAAGAGGAGAAAATAAGCAACATAACCTGCTTTTTATTTCAGAATTTAATTTTCTTGCTGAAATTCTTCAGTCATGTGATTGATGCCATATAGTGAGACCATGTGCTGTCTGACTAACTACGTAAGACACAATGTTTAGCTTCTTCAGTGACTGAGGAAGAATAAACACTGCTAAAATGACCTGG
>JAQQAE010008616.1:0-15095 GCA_029823295.1 Pseudamia nigra | reverse complement strand
TCATATTTCCTCGTCTTAACTTTCGTTTGTCTCTTTATCTCCGTCTTCTCATCCCGGTTAATGTGTGCAAAGCGCGCATGCTCAGTGCAAACAAAACCCCGACACCACCGAGTGAAGGCTCCCTGCGCACACTCTGCCACTGCCCCCTAATGTAGTGGAGGTGCAATTGCACTGTATTCTAGGACAGTAAAAAAAAAATCAAAATAAAAAAATAAAAAAGCCGAGGTCAAACGCGCCCCACTATTTGAGAAGCACTGGATTACACCATTCACATGTCGGTCCACACATTCAGCTCTGCATCTCCAAAGTCCCTGGACCGAAACTTGGCACGTGGGTAGTCAGGGTAGGGGGAAGTGTAACTGTAGCAACCACCACCTAATTTGCACATTAATTAGGTCACAGCATTTATAAATGAGTACAAAAACTACTATAGTTAGAGGGACCAAATTGATTGACAGATGACATATCCAGTGGCGATTCTAGGATCTGTCGGGGCCAAAATCATTTAACATAGTTCTAGACCAGGAGTTGACAACCTGTACAAAGAGACATTTATGGGCAGAAAGAAAATAAAGTAAGTGTCTGGATCTGCAAACCCTTTATGGATCACATGACAAGTGTTGTAGCTGGCGACATGTTAACACCAATTTGGTTATCATTTGATTTTCTTGTTTATTTTTGCTCATTTTTGTCCATCTTGCAGTTACTCAGTTAACTTTTTGTTTATTTTTTTAAAGTATTTTACTAATTTTTGTCAATTTTGGTTTATTTTACTGATTATTTTTTTGAACATGGTTGGTTATCGTGGAAACTTTTGCTCATCATTTTTAGTTCATTTTTTGATTGTAGTCATTTACTTGAATATTTTGTTCATTTTTGGACTATTTTGTCAATTATTTTATTCATTTGTTGAATGTTTTATCCTTTTTTATTCAAATGATGTATTACTTTTGTCATTTTTGTGAATGATCTAAGCATTTTCTTGTTAATTGTGCTCAGGTTTGTCTTCTTGTAGGATTTCTCTTTTTTGATTCATAATTTTTTTTACTTTTTGTATATTTTCTTAGTTTTGTTCATTTTTGATCATTTAATTTATTATATTGTTTAATTTTGTTCGTTTTGTTCGTTATTTTGTTGATTTTGTAGATTATTTGCATCGGTTTTGTCTTTATTTTTGTTCATTATTTAGTTCATTTTTTTCTTCTTTTTGTTGAGTTAGTGCTTATTTTTGATTTATTTTACAGTATGTTACTTCCATGACTGGACAAAGCCTCAGGAGTCACTGGGGAGGCATGAAAGAGCCACATGTGGCCCTGGAGTCACAGTATGCAGACCCCTGTTCTATACAAATGATTAAACTTTTGTGCTGAGGTTTGCACTATGACTACTTGAAAATGTATATTTAGAGAGCAATGAAAGTACACAGATTTCAGTATACCCTATACTAGGGAGACTCTACTCTTGTAACTGTCACTGCTTTATTTAAAGTTTGTCAGCCCTTTGGGACTCCCTATTGGCCTCGGGCCTCAGTTCCCTGGTTTTCCTAGTGACACACAGCACCTCTGGACATGTGTGATCTAATGTTTTTTTCATTGGGCTCATTTTTGTTTAGTTTTGTTAATGTTCTCTATAATTTTGTTGATATTTTGTTCACTTCCTTGATTACTGTGTTCATTTTGTTGACTTATTGCTTATTTTGTTTTATTGTTGGGAATGAAAGCATATCATTAAATTCAAATCAGACTTCTCCTAGGACAACTCAGTTCCCCTACTGGGTGCATTCAGGATCACCTCCAAGGAGCTTCTGTTTTCATCTGTGTTAGTTTGTTCATTTATTTGTTAACAAAATGCAGTACTGTGCAAGTTATAAACATGCATTTCTCAGTCACATTAAAATACTTCAGAGTTTCTCCACAATGAAACATCAGGACTAAGCTTTGACTTTTTTGTACTTAAAGATTAGTGAGGCTACAAAAAGATGCAAGTAAGACACCATACTGAGGTCTGTTGTTCACTGTGCTCTACCCACAATTAAGGACATGTCCCTAATTAGAATAATTGAACTTCAAGCCTGGGTAAATGCAGACTGGTTTTCTACATGGAACCAAAGTTCCAAGGAACCTGCACAGCACCGGTTCGAGAATCACAGTTCATATGGTGTGAAAGAGGCCTCATTGTCATTGTGTCCTTGGGCAAAACACTTGAGCCACCTTGCCTAATATTGGTGGCGGTTGGAGAGGCCATTGGCATGGATTGGCAGCCACTTTTCTGCCACTCTGGCCCAGGATAGCTGTGGTTACAAATGTACCTCATCACTAGCAGTGTATGACTAGAGTGAGAATGGATTCAGTGCAAGCACTTTAGGAAGTAAACTTGAAGAGTACAACATACCATTGTAAACCCAATCCATTTTATCATTTCAGCACTAGACTTTTCCAGTTGATTAAAAAAAAAAAAAAAAAAAATCTGCTCCCATTTTCATTTGATGCAGCTCACTTTACAGGCGTAGTAGTGGGTCACCTGCCATCAGTGGCTGCTCAGACACAGCAGGCGACAGATTTTAAATGCCATTTTTTGACTAGGTGATTTGAAGCCTTTGAAACAGCTCTTATGACAATATAGAGCATTTTCAACTTTTTGCAGGTGTATGTGTTCTGTCAGCAGTTTTATCACTTGGCCTTGAGGTTAACTTTGGTTTGTAGTTTTGTGAAACAAAGTCACTAAATTCAGCCAGAATAAATTTAACATGTCACTGAAGAACCTGGAGTCTCAGTAAGGGCTGCCGTTTTATCCCTGGTCACATTTAAACCCCCCCCCCCACCACTTCATGAAATACTCTTTACACAGAAGACAAATGTAATCAATGCACTTTATTTGAAATCCATTGAAGGGGTTCACCAGAAACCAGTAAACATTCTGGGTCAGTTTACAGGGACATGGAGATGTCCATAACTTTGGCCATCATGCCCAGGCTGTCCCACTGCATGAGACACCGCTGCAGGAGACCCACTACCCGAGGGATCTACAGACATCCCTAGTTCATGTAGATGTATTGGATAATTGGCAGGTACGCTGTAGTAGATTTGCTTCCAATAGTCTCCCCCATGATCAAAGCTTTTGATAAAGTAACTCACTGTTCCTGGAGGATATAGGCCCCTCAAGAACATGTAGTCATAAAAAGGATAGGGTGACCAGAATCTACCTGGGCCAAACCCTGGAGCAGGCATACTGGTTTGAGCACTACTTGCAGCAGGTATACTGGTTTGAGCGCTACCTGCAGCAGGTATACTGGTTTGAGCGCTACCTGCAGCTTGTGTATGAAGATTATACAAGGGAGGAAAGGGAGGTGGAGGTAGAGCTGGGGAGTCCTCTTCAGCCTCATGGAATGTCCTCCTGGAATGTCCATACTCCAGACTGTTGTCAACATGGAACAGTTCTCCTCCACGGAAGACATTTTCAGGTCTAATGAGGCTAGTACTGTGTGAGGCAGATGACATTTGTGCAGCGGCAGGACCAAGAGGTGCACCAGCCAAGCCACCATCTAAAAAGAATGAGAAAACCCATTAGTCCTTTTCTGTTGGCATTTAAGTCAAGCATTCACTGTGTCACTTTACACACCAGTCATGACATATGACGTAGAGCTGGATGTTGCTGGTTCTGTAGCACTGGATTGATGCTGCCCCTGTAGCACAAACTGAGATGATTCCGCTTTGGGGAGAGCGACATAAGACCCGGCAGTTCCAGGTACAAGCACATAATGTTGCATGTTGGAGCCTTGAGGAAGAACTTGATAAACAACTAGATTTAGGAATAAAATACAATTAGAACATTTATAGGAAGACACCAGGAAATCATGTCATTTTACTTTATTAGACAGGTGGATATTCTGAAAATGCTCAGTACTGTGGAGAAATAACTTAATTTAACTTTGCTGAAGCCATTTTGACTTGTGCATTGTCACCAGGTCTCAATCCACTGAAACAATTAAAAGTGAAGTTTGTCTCATTTTGAACTGAAGTTTAATGCCCATCCTGTGGCAGAGGTTGTAGTACTCAAATGTGTACCCAGCTATACCTCAATCAGCAGCTGACCCAAAACAGCAGATAAAGCAAAAAAGTATTTCAAGAAATAGAAAATTTACGACAAGCAAAAACTGAAACTAAGCCACCAGCTTACGTTTTGCAAGATGGTGGCTCAGTGTTTTTACCTGAAGATAAATAGCCTATTCAAATGTGGTATGTCAGGCTGCAATGAATTCCACATCATAATTAGTATTTTATGAGCCACCATTTTACCTTTATAACTATATGGAGTAACAATACCATTGCTTCAGTACTGTTGTTTACTCAAGGACAGTTTTCAGGTAGTATGATACTCTTACCTTGCTGCACAGGTAAGCAGCATGAATCCCAGATCAGCAAAACAATGATGGAAAACCTGCAACCGTATTAATAAGACACTGTCACACACATTTTAACTTCTAACAAATAAAGAGTACTTAAACAACTTGCATTTACCCCAACATGCAGTGAGCAGCCATCATGTTGCACAGCCCAGGCTGAAGAAGCTAACTCATGTGGCACTCAATAAATGTTTTCAGAGCCAGGACAGACCAATCAGAGCTTAACAAGGTAATGATGGACACCTGCTGCTCCATCACTCTGACTGTTCAGCTGGCTGCACATATTAATCCAGTGCTTGGATTTGCATACGATAATGCTATCGTTTTTTCCACTGATAGCATTTATTTTCTGTTAGCAAGTGCTCCAAATGAATCACTCCTTATGTAACTCCTAGAGCTTTGCATCAATAAGTGAACCAGTGAATAATGTTCATGCAGGGGGCCTCTGTCTGCTAATGCCACTAGGTTGGTCTCAGCTGCTTTCATTCAGCAGTATGAGATATTGAAGGAAATAAAATAAACAAGACAGTGAACAAATTACAGAAAAATGACACGAAATGAGCAAAATAAGCTGCAAAATGGGACCATAATAAACAATACATGAATTTTAAGTCCCTTGGAGTAATTTTGGTGGGCTGGTAAACATTGTTCCAAGTTTTGGTTCATTGGAGTTCCAAAGCCTTAGAAGTGGCTTTGTAACCCCTTTCCAGAATAATAGATTTCACGGACTGTCTTATCAGTTCTTGAATCTTTTTAAATTGCAGCATGATGTGTTGCTTTTTGAAGTCTTTTACCCTACTTCACTTTGTCATTGACAGAATCTGCATAAATGATTTCTTATGGCTGTAATCAGGTCTGGGTGTAGCTGATGAAACTGAAGTCAGCTTTCCAAAAAATGCAGTTAATCACAGTCAATTTCTGATTTAATAAGAGGAGGGCAAATATGTTTTCACATGGGGGCAGGTAAGTTTGGATAGCTTTTTCCACTTAAGTGAAATCAGGATTTAAAAACTACATTGTGTATTCACTCAGGTTATCTTTGTTTAATATTGAAATTTGTTTGAAGATCTGAAACATTTAAGTGTGGCAGATGCACACAAAAAAGAAATTAGGAAGGGGGGATACTTTTTTCATGGTGAAGTATGTTTCAATGCAATCATGAAGTCATATAAGAAACCTGAGGACCTGGCAATCCCCTTTGAGTGTTTATTATGATATAAAATTCAGATACCCAGTGCCCCTCATCCTACACCCTCTCCAGTGTCTGAATTCCAGAGCAGAATAAACAGTGGGGATCCTAAACACTTTAATACGTACGGATTTTTAAAAATAAACATTTTCTCCCACAGAGTAAAAACATCAGCTTTGAAAAAGGTCAGAATCATCATAGAGTGACCTGCAGTTTTACTTTTAATCAGAAGAGGGCGCCAAAACATTAAACATTATCCTTCCATAGTTGGTAAAAATGCTTTCCCATCTTCAGGATCTATATTCACAATATATCTGGGAACTTTTTTTAAAAAACTTTTTATGGGCATATTTGTTCTTTTTCTCACTTGAAAAACTTTGAGAAACAATCAATACAAGCAGCAAATTGCGGGAAATGAACAAAATAATCCCAATGAACAAATATTGACCTAATTATCCCACCAGCTAGTTTTGACCACACATCGATATACTGTAATATTTAATATTTTTCCACACCCACTTTTACGTCCCGACCCGGCTGAGTCCACCGTTCTGGTTTGTCCTATGTGGTGTCATCATCAGTGTGCGGTGCAGTGGGCGCTTGGACCTGCAGGGGGCGCTGCATCCACACACACACACACACACACACACCCACACACACACAGATGGAACAGAAACACGCAGAACCACGGCCAGACAGATGTGTTCCCCTGTGGAGGACAGAAAGCCCAGTTGCCGCCGTGTCTGATCCGGTCCAGGAGGAACAATGGTCGGACAGTATGGACAATAGGAGTCCGGTAGGAGGCAGAACACCACATACATGTACATCGTGACATGAAACACAGACGTACACAGTGAGACACACGGGCCGCAGTTTATACCACATCCTTACCTTCAACCTGAATTTACTAAACTGAGGGTCTCGACCCAAAATGCGCCGTGGAGCCTTTTCATTGAGTCGCTGTTGTGCGTTCACTCTTGTTCATTTTGTTTATTAAATTGTTCCCTTTCTCGATTATTTTGTTTATTTTGTTCACCAAACTGTTCATTGTTGGGTTTTTTTTTTGTTTTTTTTTTGTAAATTTTAATTATTGTGTTTATTCTCTTCTGTTAATTCTTTGATCATTTTTGTTCATTTTCTGGATTATTTCATTCTCATGTTTACACTTTGTGGATGTTTTGAACATCTTGTGGATGTCTAATTTGTTTCATTTTGTGGATATTTTGTCCATTTTGTTTCGTTTTGTGGATATTCTGATGAGTTTCTTCATAATTTCACTAATTTATTGATCTTTTTTGTTCACTTTTTAGATTATGTTGTGAATTGTTTTTGTTCCCTGTTCATATTATTTTCTTCTTACTTATTCATTTTGTCCATATTTTGGTTACTTTTATTCATTTTGTGGATATTTTTGTTCATTATCTTAATCGTTTTAGTCAGTTTTATTCATTTTTGTTTGGTTTGTTGATTATTTTGTTTGTGTTTATTTTTGTTGATTTTTTTAATTGTCTTAATTATTTTTGCTTGTTTTTGTATTTTTGTTTCATTGAAATACTTTTTTACAGCACTGTAAATTGGACTCTTTTTTTAAAATTATTTGTCCAAATGTCCTATTGCAGCCAGTGACTTTAAACATACACAGACTTCTATGTGACATTCTGCAGGTCTTGGACTACAGAGTGGTGGAAATGTTTTCTTTTATTTCCGATTACACCTTAAAGAGAACTTGTTCAGAGTTGTTCAGTCTATAAATGGCAGCATCACAAACAGTCACTGGTTCCTTTTTATGTTCAGAAACAGTCACAATGTGTGCATTAACTCAGTCTAAGCAATCAAGTGTTTGGTCCACTATTCTTTGCAAAAATGTCTTCAGCCACGTTGGAGGGTTTTTGACCATGAACAGCTTGTTTAAGGTCACCCCACAGACACTCCTGGTAAGGTTCACCACTGTCCCAAGTTTTGTTAATTGCTCTCACCATGGTTCACTGGAATACCAAAGCCCTTCAAATGGCTTTGTAACCCATTCTAGACTAATACATGTCAATGACGTTGTTTGTCATCTGTTCTTAATTCTGCTGCATAGTCCTAGGCTGCTGGGGAACTGTGAAGCACCGAGCCTCTCTCTCTCTCTCTCTCTCTCTCTGTTTTCCATGTCATCTACTAGAGGTTGACCGATTATTAACCGGGCCGATTATTGCACCAATATTTGGAAATTTGGCGTATATCGTATCAGTGGAATTTTGACGTGTATCTGTGTTTTTTTTTTATCTGACCGGCCGATATCAAGAAATTAATTAAAAACTGTTTTATTTCGGCTCAGACGCTGCCACCCCTCTGTCTCTCTGTCTCTCTGTCTCTATCCTGCTACTTCTGTCTCCAGCATTGTTCCACCCACAGCGCCATCTGATTGGTTAAGCAAGCCACAGTATGTGTAAGTGGCAGAGACACTGAAGCAGAAACTGTCCTCTCACACACACACAGCAGAGAGGGAAAGTTTTGTCATGTGGAGAACCACACGACAAAAACACATGTGTTTGTGCTTTCTGGAGAGCAAACACATGTTGAAGGTAAACGCAGAAAACTCTTCCGAAATTGTAATAAACATCCCACTGCTCTATGTCTCACAACTACTACTAACTCACAGTGTGCAGCAGAATAACGTACGAGCGGAGTAAACATGAGTAGCAGCTCTGCTAAGCTAGTAGCACCTCCCGACATGTCTGTGAATTACTTGAAACAATGCTGTTGGTGATATCAATGTGGAAACAGCCCGTGATTGTAGAAGCCTGTGTGTGATTGTGAAAGAGTAAGAAATTCAAATCAGTCTTGTTTTGTTGCAGGGAAGTACGCTGAGATTAGTTTTTAGCATAACATTAGTTCGCCGGTCCTGCTCTCAGTAGACTATGTGCAGTATTATCAATGAGGAGAATGTATGTAATGTGGAGAATAGTGTGTCTTTGCGTGAAAGTCACATGAAAAACTCTACAGCTCACGACTACTACAATAACTTCTGATTCTAGGATCCATGTGCTTCTGGAGCTATTTATTTTCTATTTATTTGGTTAAATAAACATGCTTTAGGCATTTAAACCAAGTTAAGTGTTTGTATTATTCATCATTTTTATGCCAATTTTTACACTTTCACTGCAAATGAATATTGGCTCCAAATATCAGTTATCAACCTCCTTAGCTACTAATAAACCCATATTGGTCGATCACTATTATCTACTGTATATTGTGTTACTAACTTTGTGTCTTCCCTGTAGTTCTGTGCTTTCTCCCCCTCAGTTCTCCCTCTCTCACTATCCTTCATACAGATCTCCTTGAGGTGTGGCTGCTGGTCATGGACTTGTCCAGTTTGTTGTTTGTTGTTCTATCTCTACTCTTTTATTTTGTCTCTCCTCTGTCCACTAACCCCAACTTGTTGAGGTAGATGGTTGCCTCCCCAGAGCCATTGGTTCTGTTGGAGGTGTTTTTCTTCTGTTAAAGGAAGTTTTTCCTCCCGCTGCCCCACACTTGCTCTCGGAGGTTCTGTTGGGTTTGCTGTCCACATAGCCCTGAGGTTTCCGCATTGACTTGTGAAGCACTTAGTGATAATCCTGGATTATGATTGGCGCTGTAAAAATAAAATTGAATTGAAAGGAAAAATGAATTGAATTCTTAAATCTCTTTAGATAATGGCATGATGTGTTGATTTTTGACAACTTTTGTCCTGCTTCACTTTGTTCTATTTACTGTAAGTGATTTCTTGATTCAACAGGCATGGCAGTAATCAGGCCTAGGTGCGGTTACTGAAAATGACCTCAGCTTTCCAAAAAATGTCTTTCATCACAGTTAATTCATGATTTCAGAAGAGGGGGTCAACTTCTTCACATAAGACAAGATAGGTTTGGCAAATTTTTCTTCTTAACAAATTAAATCATCATTTGAAAGTTTCATTTTGTATTTACTCAGATTGTCAGTCAAATGTTAAAATTCATTTGATGATTTGAAACATCTAAGTGTGACAAATTCGAGAGGGCCAATACTTTCATGGCACTGTAAAAGCACTTGAGTGCTACCTTTGGGTCATATGATGTTTCTGATGTTCACTTTTCACTTCTTCTGTACACTTTTAGAAAGAAGAAGCCGTGAGCGTGATGGAGAAAGAGTCTCATGGTTTGATACTATTTTAACTTAATGTTCTAAAGGAGGTGATGACATCTGACTGTCGCAAAACCTGCTGATGTTGACACTCTTTCCAAAACAGAATGTCAGAATGTGCAGGCTTTTACTCTTTCACATGTGAAGACTTTCATCACACTGTCACAATTATTACTCACAGGGGAACCCAAACTTTCCAACCCAAAAGATGAATGCGTCATCTCTTTGGGACCAAAACTGAGAAAAAAAATCATGATCAACTGCTATAGAATAGTCCTTTTTTTTTAACAGAAAATTAATCCAAAAATCTTTGCAATTTTAGGCATTTTACTCTGTAAGCATGAATGAAAAATATAATAAGAAAGTAATAGCAAAGTTTACAACAGTAAACAAAATGATTACAAAAAATGAACAAAATATTAAAGAGAATGAACCAAAAGAGACAGAAAAGGAAGAAAATAACCAAGAAAATGAATAAAATGTGCAATGAAGTGAAAAAGACTGCTCAATATAATTAACAAAATTTTAAAAAGCAAATGAACAGCATTTAGCAAAATGTTCAACAAAATGGACAAAAATGAACAAACTCCACTACAAAATGTACAAAATAAATCGACCAGATGAAAAAAATTTAATAAAAATAGTCAACAAAATAATCACAATTGAACAAAACAATCAGCAAATTGAGTAACATACGTATGTCACAAAACAAACAAAAATCAAGAAAATGAAAATAGGGAATAAAACAAGGAAATAACAATAGTATACAAAATAGTACACAACATAATAAAGAAAATGAGCAAAAAGATGAACCCAACAGTGACCAAAAGTGACAAGACAAAAGGGGTCTTTGTTGCGTTAGAGGAGCATATTTCCAAACCTGGAAGAAACGTTATTCCAGCAGATGTCTACTGTCATGCCTGTGCAGAGATGAGGTGTGGTTGGGTAGGCGGCAGAAGTGTAGGTGGGGATGTGGTGGGGGTGCTCACAGTGAGTCCCCGGGCTGCCATTTAGTCATTGTTGACCTTGGCCCCTCAGTAGGTTAACATGACTCTGCATACTAAACTTTAACCTCAATTCTGAAGCTGAGGTTTACCCCCCAATGCCCTGTTTTCACCATCAGCAGTGGATATCTGAGGGGTAATAACCAAAGACTCACAAATAATCCACAAAATATCACCAAAATGAATAAAAATGAACAAATAAAATTATGAAATAAAAGTTCCGAAAACTAGCATCATAATCAACCAACAAACTAAGGTCACTGTAGGTGTTGTTGCCTGTGTGGTCACTGTTTTGAGAAAGTGCACTATGCAAAGACAGCACGTGTGCATGCCATGTAGTTCTGGTAGAGATGTGTTTTGTGATCAGGCACAGTGGTAAAACCTCCACTCTGAGGTCTCATGAGTGGTGATGTCATCGTCAACATATTGATCAGAAAAAAGCAACCTCTGCCTGAACCTCATGCCTGATTTGTTCATGCCTTGTGGTGTTTCAGTTCGTATCTTTAGTTTATTTCATTTAAGATTTAAATGGCTGATTTTTGTGCTGAGTGAAATTTTAAAGAAATCAGATGATCATTTGTGGTTTTGAACTAGAGCTTGTTTGATCAACCATGATTGTAGCTTATCTTTCTTGTTACAAGCAGTAGCTCCACCTATCTCAAAAGTTGACAGAAGGAGATATTCAAGTGGTCAACAAATACGGCAAGTTGCAATATTTGATGCAAACACAGACGTCATTTATGCTAAGACCCACCACGGGATGTACTTTGATTCAAAGTTTTGTTGTCATATGCGCATTAAGGACATGTTTCCCTATGCAATGAAAATTTTCTTTGCTGTTCACAATGAATGCCAATTATAAAGTCTACGTATAGAATATATAAGTAATAATTGAGCAGGCAGGTAAAGGGTTAAACTGGGGGTGGGTGGAGCACAAGGGGGAACGACCAAGGCTGTTCAGTGAGGCCAATGCAGAAGTAACTAGTTGTAATACCTCTGCTTGGCCGCTGGGAAATCCATCGTCTGGCTCCAAGAAGCTTTTTTCCCATAGAGATACATTGGATTTCTATCTGAAAATACTAGGCGAATAATTTTTTTTCATGTGTCATCATGGTCTCAAATGTTTTATTTGGATCCTCTAATAAGTAACGTGGTAGTCCATCTTTAACTTTTTGCTCTGTTATTAAGATATTACCACAAATCATCCAACAAATCACTACTGTGCAGGGGTTTGATTGACATGTCGCTATAGCAATAGCTTGCTCATTAAGTTGGACCAATTTGGACCTTCATATCCTCTACTTATTCAGTATGTTCATAGTTATACATGAGATACACTCGACTGCAGCTGTGGGTGTTTTTATCAACACTGTAATTTGACTTTGTTTGATACTGTGTGGTGAAGTTTTACCACATCAGGAAGCTATCGGCTAATATTAGCTTCTCACGAGTCCCCTGGCATGAAGCCCTGCTACCGTTTGTCTAAATATGGTTACATCCTGTTTTTGGCTCCAAGATACCGTGCAGGAAGTGACAAGTCGATTGGCCTCAAAACGGCCCTTCAGAAACGAATGGGTGACGTCCTGGTCACTTTGTCTAGTCATATATACAGTCTATGGTGGGGCCGTTGGGGATGGAGGCTTCACGCTTGTGGATTCTACGGTCATAGATGCTCTGCAGAGAGGGCAGTGGGGTCCTGGTGAGTTTTCACCTCATGATGCCGCTGGTCAAGATGCATCACCAGCAATGACCTAAAAGTTGTAATAAGACAAAGACGCAAAAAAGATGAAAACAACATAAAAATGCAAAAATGCTCAAAACAACAAACAAAAACACATAGAGATAACGTAAAGATGGAAAAGGTAAAAATGACAAAGATATAAAAATAAAAGCAAAAAGACACAAAAATATAGATGCCAAAACTATTTCCTCTTTTATTCTCTCGTACTTTTTTAACATTGTGATGCTCTTGTTCTAGTTACAACACCGCTCTTTCTTTCCACACAGCGCACTGATGCTTTTTTTTTTTTTTTTGCTTTCTCGTCAGGTCACATTTGGGGTTCTGCCTTATGAGGAAGCACGGGCTGTTTAGTTTGGGCAGCAGCTGCCATGTGGAGGAGTGTCAACAGACATGCTAAGTGAAAACACACTGAGGGGAGGGCAGGCAGGGAGGGGACTGAGAGGAAGAGGAAGGAAGAAGTGGTGTATATAAGTACGAAGATTGGGGCAAGAGTCCAGAGGCGGGGTTTGAGAAAGCATCTGAGGAGACGCACTGAGCTTGAACTGTGAGTATAACTCATCTGAAAAGACACTTTAAACAATACGGTACAATACGATGCGATACAATCTCAGTTTAGGTTTATGGCATCTATGAGTTTATAACCTTATGACCTTTTGTCTTGATAACTGTTGTCCACAGTACTGTAGGAAATAAACTCTGATGTGCTGGAATGTGTAGATTAAGAAACATACTGCAACAACCTCCTGCTTCACTACTCCTATGTCTTCTGTATATGAACAGCTGTCTTTAAAAGAGCATGCGTGGATCGTGGCCAGGCTCTGGTTTGGTTGTGAAGAAAACTGAACCAGCCAGAACTATAAATACATTTCAGTCAGGACACCCTGGTCTTGACCTCATGCATTTTATTTTGACTCTGCTCAAGAGATATTCTGGGACGATCTGTCCCACCTCATGGGTTTAAATGTCGATGGACCAGGAACTCGGAAAAAGTAGTATCAAGCTGCTGATAAATGAGTGTAATGTGAGAGTTATCCTGGCATATGCATTTTATAATGATGATGATTTATCCTGAGTAAAACGTGTCCTTTGTCTTTGTAATGACAAGAGCTCAGATTTGATTCTTTTGACTGTGAATCAAAATAAATTAAATAAGCATTCTCTATGGCATCATTTCGATAACCTTCTGTAATGTCACAACATTTATTTCCATCCAGAGTTGCATTAATTTTTCTCAAAGATCTTGTATTGATGATGGGACAGTCGGACCACTGCGCAAAGTCTTCTCCAGCACAGATTCTCAATGTAGTTAAGGTCTGGACTATGAAAATGATGTCTCATGCTCCCTGAACTACTCTTTCCCAATTTGAACCCAATGAATCCTGGCATTGTCATTTTGGAATATGCCTGTCCCATCAGAGAAGAAAAAATCCATTGGTGGGTTAACCGGGTCATTCAGTCTATTCATGTAGTCAGCTGACCTCATTCTTTGAACACATAACATTGCTGAACCTAGACCTGACCAACTGCAACAACCCCAGATCATAGCACTGCCCCCACAAGCTTGTCTGGTAGGCACTAGGCATGATGGGTACATCATTTCATCCACCTCTCCTGATGCACCCATCACTCTGGAACAGGGTAAATCTGGACTCATCAGACCACATGACCTTCATCCATTGCTCCAGAATCCAATCTTTATGCTCCCTAGCAAATTGAAGCCTTTTTTTTCCAATTAGCCTCACTGATTAGTGGTTTTCTTAAGGCTACACAGCTGTTCCGTCCCAATCCCTTGAGTTCTTTCACATTGTGTGTGTGGAAATGCTCTTAAAGTACTATTAAATATAGTTCTGAGTTCTGATGTTGTTTTATTATGATTTGATTTCACCAAACGTGATCGATGATCACAATCATTCAAGATTTTTTCTGACCTCATTTCTTCCTCGAAGTTGATGGTTCCCCACTATCCTTCCAGTTTTTAATAATGTGTTGATTCTGAACCCAATTTTAGTAGTTTCAGCAATTTCCTTAGATATTTCTGCTTGATGCATGCTAATAATTTGACACTTCTGAAACAGATTAACGTCAGACATCAGATGTCCAAGAGCACCTGTGACATGCGGAATTGCAGGTTACAGCTAACCCAGCCGCAGACAACTCTATTTGCTGGCAGAGACAGGGTTCGGCTTGGGGGGGCTCAAGCCAAAAAATGTTTTTTTCAAAAGCCCCGAATCTTTTTGAGTGAAACACTTTAATGGAGTTTAATATTTGTCAAACTGATAAAACCCAACCACATACAGTCTGTTTCCTCAAAAGCGCATTGTTTCAGTAGTGCACACTCGTAACACCCGCACAATAATGGTTTGCTTCGAAACTGTTTGCTTCGAGCTGTTCACTAGTCTTCTTGTTGGTCCTCTTCAGCTTCAGCTGTAGCTTGCACAGAACAAGGTGGCGGTCACCGCCGGCGTCGGCCCCTCTTAGTGCTGTGACGTCAGTCGCAGACCCTCTCCACTTCTGGTTGATGGCTATGTGGTCTATTTGTTTCCTGGTTCTCCCATCCGGTGACACCCACGTCAGTTTGTGAATTGTCTTGTGTGAGAATATGGTGCCTCCTATCAC
>JAQQAE010008615.1:0-15096 GCA_029823295.1 Pseudamia nigra | reverse complement strand
TAACATGAGCGCACCTTAATGTCAAGTAAAATTCCTTGTATGTGTACGCATGCTTGGCAATAAAGTTCATTCTGATTCTGATTCTGATTCTGAAGTATAAGGTCAAAGGGAGAGAAGAGTACAAGAGGTAGGATTAAATATGTTTTTACTTCTTCCTACTTCCTTTCGAACAACTTTCGACTGTGTCAAAGATCTTTTTTTCTTTTTCTATTACCTAACGTTTCTAATTTCTATTTTCTTTATACCACTGTGCCTTATATGTTCAAAATAAAGATTCTGAATCTGAAACAACCCTGAACATGTTTTATAGTTTATATTGTCCACATTTAGCTTTGATGATAGCTTCACACATTCAATAGCATTCTGTCCTCACATTCACAAGGTGGGCACGGTTTTCAATTTACAGTCCTATTTGTGTTCTTCCACAGTTTGGATGTCTTCAATATTAATGTGCATTATTGAAAAAAATACTGAAAAAAAGATACCGCTTTACAATAATACTACCCTTATAAATGGTTTATAAATAACTTAAAAGCAGGTGATTAACTAGCTTATAAATACCTTATGAATCATTAAAAAGAAATTATAAATGAGTTATTACATATATGTGATACACTGATGAAAACTCAATATTTGGCAAGATCAAGTTTTGTATCTAGGCTTATAATATACGTATCTGGTATGATTTTATTAAAAAAGAAACTAGCTAGAAATATTTACAGAGCTGAAATACTAAAAATGTGCTTACAGATATGTGATGATAAAAATGTAGCTGATGATAAATCAGAGTAATCTGAACAAACTGGTGTTGGAGGTTTGAGAGAAGTGATAAGTGTGAGCTCACTATTTGGCAAGAACCAGGTCAGTATTTCTGTTTTCATCCCATGTAATATAAAAGCTTATTAAGATTTTATAAACCATAAACAATCTCAATAACAACCCATTTATGAACCCTTTATAAAAGTGGTTTTATTGTAAAATGGTTCCCATAAAGAAAAAACACTGAATGAGAAGGTGTGTCCAATTTTTTGACTGTCAGTGTATGTTTTCTGTAATTTACCAGAGATCGCGGCCTAAGGTTGCAAATAGCTTCGTATGAATATACTATTAATGATGAAACCACAGTTTGAATGGATCAGATGTGAAATTGTCACCGTCATCAGGAGATTAGAACAAATACAGATTTTGTTCAATTATGAAATTAAAATTTCTATGATTTTACAGGTGCAATTTGTGGTTAAAAGTAGGTTTAATCCAGAGCAGCCCGTCACATCACTCATTTCTGTAAAACTACAAAGAAACACGAGTGATGCAAAAATTGTCTTTCATTAGGTTAACGACAGCTTCTGTGTTTTCCTCGCAGTCTTTATGATTCTGATCAGTGCAGTCAGACTCAGCTCTAAAGGTCAAGTAGAGCTGGAATTGGTCATTCAGCCTCTTCAGCTCAAAACTAATTTGTGAGTAAGTAAAGTGGGCTGCAGATGAGTTCTGCTTTAAGATTCCAGTCGATATCCTAGCCAGGGGACAAGAGGGACATTTTTATATGATGTGCTACCTCCATATGTGTTCATGTGACATGGATGGTGCTACTGACATTGTTCCCCAAGGCTACAGGGAAACATTCACCTGGCATTTCACAGGGCAGTGCAGTGTGAATGTGACACACTTTACAAGCAGGAAATAAAACCTCTCTTGATTTTACCTCCTTTAGGACCGATGTATCCACATGTAAATCAGAAAGTCTCATATATCTGGGGTCTCAGTGTCAGTGTCAGGATTGTCTCCATTCTGTGGCTCAACAATAGACCAAGAGGAGGACTGAAGTATATTTACTCCTTTACATGTACTTCAGTAGTTTTTCCCCATAAAATGTACTTCTGAGAGTAGTTGCTTTACAGGCTACTTTTTACTCTTACTCTGTTACATTTGTGACAAAAAAGTACTTGGTTACGTTTCACTCCACCTCAGTGAGTATGGGGCAAAAAAGGTGGAATTAAAATAGAACAAAATAATCAATTACATTGCAAACTGAGCTAAATAATGAAGCAAAATGAATACAATGAGCAACAAAATGAACAAAAATGTACAACAATGAGAAAAACCAACAAAATGAACAAAAATGTACAAAAAACGATCAGACAAAAATTACAAAATGAACAAAAAAATGCATAAAATGAACAAAAAATGCACAAAATGAGCCAAAATTTAAAAATATAAGTTCAAGGTAAAAGTACATTAACAAAACTGGACAAAGCAGTAAAACGAACTTAAGTACAAATGAATATAATCAGCAACAAAATTATGAAAAATTAAAAATGAATGAAAAAAATAAAAGAGGCAACATAATTATTAAAAATGAACAAGTGAAGGAACAACAGTGGCTAAAAAACATAGAAATAAACAAATATGAAGACGGTTTACTAAGTAGTAATAAATTCCATGTTATTAAGTTACTCACTACTCAAGTAATTTTTTATAAGACACTTTTTTTTTCTTTTCGAGTACTTATGTACTTAAGTCGCAAAAAAGAATGAAATAATACAGAAAATGAACAGAAATGAACTAAAATAAAAAACTAAGGAGAAAACAAACTGTTGAGTAAATAAAAAATCATTCAATAGAAAAAAGTATAGAAATGAACAAAATAAGTAACAAAAATGATGAACAAACTGAGCAAAGTGATCAAGATTGTTGAAAATGATCAAAAATGAGAAAACTAAGCAATTAAGTGAGCAAAAGTGAACAAAACAATTAAGAAAATTAACAAAAAGTTTATTTTGTTTGCAAATAAAAATAACTTGCTGTTTCTAAAATAAACTTGAAGGCATTGAAATGCTCTGTTAAATAGCAATTGGGAAAAAAATCTGGAAAAAAAATCATTGGGATGGAGGGGGGCGCTAATAATTTTGACCTCAACTGTGCATGTACTTGAGTAACTCAGCTACTCCTCCCACAGACACACACAGGCTCTTCACAGGGGCAAAGACAAAGTGTTTTTTCTTAATTCAATTTTCTTCTCAAGTTATAATCCCCTTTTCTGGCTCTTACCAGGAAGTAAACTGTGCCCTGTGTGGGGGGTTATTAGAGCTGCCTCAATTTCAACTCGATCATAAACTTCAAAGTTTGCAACTATGAAATATCATGTCTGTGCAGCCACAAGTGAGTCTGCAGCTCACGGAGTGACTCTCCACCACATTCCCTGTGCCTCCCACACACTGGTACAATGTCTCACTGTAAAAATGTTTAAGTGGTCGACTGATTAAAAGTGTCCATCCCAAACATTGGTTAGGACCAAAATAGACTGTGGATGTTTTTTTTTTTTTTTTTTTTTTAAACTGGGTTACCAATGTGTTTCTTTCTTTTTGCAAATCACTTTGTTTATTTTCTGGATCATTTTGCTCATTTTTGTTGATTATTTTTACTATTTTCATTTATTATTCCATTAATTTGCTGGATATTTTTTTTTCATTTTTCCTCTATAACTTTAAGTTGCTCTATTTTCACCAATATACAGTATGTAAGTGTAATGTACAGCTGACTACAGGGTTAAAAAGAAACTTCATTATAATTTACCAACAGTCATTTTTGGCCCTCCATATTTCTTTTTCATACCAATTGCATGATTTTGATCAAACTCAAAATTTATCACAAAAATCAGGTTTAATAATTCCGTTAGTTAAGGGAACTTCTTTAAGAAGACTATTTCGATTAGAGCTTCTCCTGAAAGGAACTGATTGAGTTATGCAGTCAGGAAGATGGGGAATATTGATCCCTGCAAGAGACATATTATTGTTTTTTATTTCACCTGTATTTAACCAGGTGAGTCCATTGAGAACCACTTCTCATTTGCAATGATGACCTGAAAACCATGTAAAAGCATATCTCTTTCAGTTTTGAGTATTAATGCATACTTTTATCTTGACTGGGTGTTAAGATGGCATTTGTAGTGTTGTAAATTTCCTCTGTGTATATTTCTTCTTATTAATGTACTGTGACGTAATGTATTTTAATTTGATGGACCCCAGGAAAAATAGCAAGCGCCACAGCAGAAGCTAACGGGGATCCAAATTCATGAACAATAACCAATAATATGCAGATTCTGTGGCTCATTTTGTTAATTTCTGCTGTTTTTTAAGTATTATTTGTCCATTTTAATTCTGTTTGTGGATATTTTGTTCAATTTCTCAAATGTTTTTTACGTTACTTTTTCAGTGTATTCATTATTTTGTTAATTTTTGTTAATTTAATGCTTATTGGGCTTATTTTGATCAAGATAAGGTCAATGTTCATTCATCTGCACGTTATCATCTTTCATTTTTATATAGTAAAATACACAAAAAAATGCTGAGTTCAGCCCAAGGTTTTAAGGTCTTAAATGAAAAACATTTGGAAAATACTGATTTAGACTTATTAGTACTGCATTGTTAGTAGTATTTCATAATATAGTATTATTAATACTATATGCTCCTTCAGAGGTACAGTAAAGGTGGCTGAGCCCTGTCCTACACTGATAACTCACCAAATGGTTATTCTTGTGCAGAAGCATGGTGCATTTGCATGTCTCCCACGCATTCATTCAAATACAGTGAGAATGAAAAGTACAGAATACATTACATGATGCTTCATGATTCACCACTCATAAGGGAGCATGACATAAATAATCCCTCATCATTCATGTAAAGCTTATTTTTACACAGGTAATGGCTCAACACTATGTTTTCTTGTTTCAAAGGAACTGTTATATATCAGATGTAACCTGGAGGGTGCAACATGTTTACTTCAAAATGCCTCAAAGCCACAGAAATCAACCATCTGGACAGAGGATGCCATTTAAATGACCGACAGGGAAAACAGCTCTAGCCTAGAGAAAGCACCTCTTTTTTTATCCATGTGATGCTTTAATTTAATCTACATGTAATAAAAGTGTTTTGGGTTTTTTGTGTTGAGAATTAGACATTCCTCAGGCTACAGCAGCTTGCAGAGAGATCTAATTCCACTCATGGCTGTGGAAATGTGCAGGACCATGGACAGCGACCGTGCTGTTTATCCGGAGGGTTGTGTGGACACGGCGTGTGCGTTCACACTTCACACAAAACAGCTTTTCAGGGGGGTGGGGGTGTTTGTTCTCCTCATTATTAACAAAATGTATGTGTAATACCAAGAAAAGGTTTAAATTCATGGCTTTCTGTTTCTACCACACCTTGTTTTACATAAATGATGACACATTTGATTATTTTGTCTGTTGTTTGTTAAATTCTTCGGGGTTTTTTTTTTTGTTTATTTAAGCATTTATTGTGATAATTTTGTTTGCTCTTTGTTAATATTTCATCATTTCCTTCATTAGTTTGTTCATTTTTATTCATTATCTTAATTTGTCTGCTGTTTTTTGTTCCATATTTGTGTGTTTTATTGCTTATAATGTTTATGGGTTGCTTATGTTGTTAAATATAGTTCATTTTCTTGATTAATTTATTCCTGTTTTGTTCAGCATTGAGCATTACATTGCTCATGTTGTTAATTTTTTGTGATTATTGGGTTCTTTTAGTAGATTCTTTGTTAACTTTTTTAAATTCTTGATTGATACTTGCATTTTTTGTTAATTTTTCATGAATGTGTGCAAACCAGGCACAATGTGATGCACTGATAGTTCACCTAAACACACAGACAATGAAATTAACGAAAACAAGCAGTAAAAAGAGCAAAAACACAATGGCACTGACATAACTACAACATAATCAAGAGAATGAACAAAAATGAGCAAAGCAACAAAATGAGCAAGAGTGAAGAAAACAATTTTGAAAAATGTAAAAAATGAGCAAAAATGAACTAAATACAAAGATTATTAAGAAAAGGAAAACAAACTGGAAAATTAAGCAAAAAAATGACCAGAAATGTACAAAATAAGCAATTAAATGAGCAAAAAAATTAAGAAAGTGAACAAAAATGGGTAAACTAAGCCACAAAATTAGCAAACCTGAACAAAACAACCAAGAAAATAAACAGTAATTCATAAAACAGTTAAGTAAATGAGCAATAATGAACAATATAATAGAAAATATGAACAAAATGAGCAACAAAATGAGTAAAATGAACAAAATCATGAGGAAAATGGAAACAAGTGAGACAACTAAGCAACATGTGTGTAGGTGAACAAAAAGTAGCAAGAAAATGAACAAAAACTAAGAAAACAGTCAAGTAAATGACCAGAAAAAAAAACAAAACACAAAACAGGAATGAACAAAATCAGCAACAAAATGAGTAAAAGAAGCAAGATCATTATGAAAACCAACAAATATGAGAAAACTAAGCAACAACACGACCAAAAGTGAACAAAACAACCAAGGAAATGAACAAAAACCAACAAAACTGTCAAATAAAGGACCAAAAATGAACAATATAATGGAAAATATAAACAAAATGAACAACAAAAAGAATATAAGCACTCGTGCCTCACAGCTAGAAGGTCCTGGGTTCAACAGGAATGAACAAAATACGCAACAAAATGAGTAAAAGGAACAAGATCACAACACCACACGACCGAAAGTGAACACAACAATCAAGGAAATGAACAAAAACTAACAAAACGGCCAAGTAAAGGAGCAACAAAAAGAACAAAATCATGAGGAAAATGAACCAAAATGACAAACCACGTGCATAAGTGAACAAAAAGTAGCAAGAAAATGAACAAAACAATCAAGAAAATTAGCAAAAACTAACAATACTGTCAAGTAAATGAGCAAAACTGAACAACATAACAGAAAAAAATCTACGGACAAAATAAGCATCAAAATGAGTAAAAGGAGCAAGATCATTATGAAAACCAACAAATATGTGAAAACTAAGCAACAACATGACCGAAAGGAACAAAACAATCAAGGAAACGAACAAAAACTAACAAAACGGTCAAGTAAAGGAGCATCAATGAACAATATAATAGAAAATATGAACAAAATAAGCAACAAAAAGAACAAAATCATGAGGAAAATGAACCAAAATGACAAACCTAAGCAACATGTGCATAAGTGAACAAAAAGTTGCAAGAAAATGAACCAAAAACTGAGCGAAAGTGAACAAAACAATCAAGGAAATTAGCAAAAACCAACAATACTGTCAAGTAAATGAGCAAAACTGAACAACATAACAGAAAAAAATGTACAGACATGAACCAAATAAGCATCAAAACGACAGCAAAAGTCACACCTGCAGCTGAAGTAAACAGAACCATGTGCGTCCACATCAGTTGCATCAAACTCATTATAAATCGTCCAACCCCTGCTGTGTTACACATAGAGTGATCAATTTTACCTCCGACCAAGTGCTACCCCAACTTTTTTTATTCATGCCCTCCGAGCGCATTACCCAATTGGTATGCGCACAGCGGGGACCGTCTTTGTTTTCCAGCAGCGCCAGTCCCAGAATATGGCCAATAATGTAGCCGAGGGGCGGGAGCAGCGCGGTCTGCAGATCAGACCCAGTGAGTGTGAGCATCTGGCGGGGTGCCGACGACACGAGAGGCAGTAAGCACCGATGGCAGAGATGGGCTCACACCTCTGAATCACTCCTCTAATTCCAGCCAAGCATCCCCGAGCCGTGGGACGACTAGTTTCGGAGGGACTTTGCCTGCTTTGCGCACAGACACCGCTGGGCTGCAGAGACCGATCCATCCAAACGGGAGCGGAAGGTTATAGTTGCATTTCGACGCACTCCTGTTGTCTCACCTGCGTGGCCGGTGAAGAGGTGACCACAATGCACCCAGATAAATACTTACCTGAACTGGCGGCGGAGAAAAGCAGCCTGGATCCGTCTTTTGTGCATGCGGTGCGGCTGCTCACAGAGGGTAAGCCAAGTACTTGAGTGTTTTCTGAGCGTTTGTGCATTTTTTACTTGTATGTACCCTGCAACTGGAAACACATTGCACTGCGCAGGATGGGGAATACACGGGCATAACGGTGCGGTCTGAGGACCTGTGTCTGAAAATGTGCGCTCAGCGGGCAGGGGATCCTCCGTGCTGCAGTGTCGAGTTAGACAAATTCTGCCGTCCTTTAAACTTTTCCAGATAAACTGCGTGCAAAGTCATCAGTGCGGCTCAGTTGCTCTTCTGATTCACCGAACCCGCTGCCCTCCAAGGTCAGCAAGCGCACATCCACAAATGAAGGGAAGCACGTCCAAGAGAAAAATGCGTAAAAAGTCATTTAAATGCGTGACTGATTGGATTTAAATGGCTCTGGTTCGTTGTCTGATCACGTGCCACACAAGCTGCCGTGCGTCCGGAGCGGACAGGGTTGATTAATGTCAGATTTATTTGGAAATCGGTGTAAACTGAAAGCTTGAGTGCGGACAAAATCGTCACCATTTGGCTGATTTTTACGAACACACGGGCAGATGTGCAGCTATTTTTGTGCATTTTTGCATTTATTGTGTGTATTATGTCCATTTTCGTTCCTTTCCTTGACTATAATGTTCATGTTTTGGATTGTTTTTCTTCATTTTTTAATATTGAGTATTTTGTTCATTTTTCCGATTTTTTTTTCGTTCGATTTTGTTGATGTTGCTTACCATGCTCAGTTTTGTTTATTCTTTTCCTTTTCTGTTCATCTTGGTTCAAACAATCAGGAAAATGGGCAAAAATGAACATGAATGTTTGCAGAATGAGCTGAAATGAACAAAATGGGTAACAAAGTAAGCAAAAGTGAAAAAAAGATGAAATTAGGAAAGAAAGGGAATAAAAATGAACAAAATAAACAAGAAAAATGAACATTATCCTCCTCAAAATGAACTGAAATGAACACAAATGGGAAAGAAAATAAGCAAAAGCGAAGAAAATAAGTAAGAATATGAACCAAAACGAGCATACAACAGAAGAAAATGAGCCAAAGTGAAAAAGACAATCAAGAAAAGGAATAAAAATGAATGAAATAACCTGAAAAGGAGCAAAAATGACCACGATAGTCCGTGAAATGGCAAATGGACATAGCGGGTATAACAAAATAAGCAAAAGCAAAGAAGATAATGAAGAAAACGAACCAAAATCAGCAAAGGATGGAACAAAATGAGCAAAAGTGAACAAGACAGTGAAGAAAAAGAACAAAATGATCAATCGATTGTTCATTGCTCACTTTTGTTCATTTTATTGAGTATTCTGTGGATTTATTTGTCATTTTTATTTATTTTTTACATATTTTGTTCATTTTTCTTCATTTTCATAATTATATTGTTCATGCAGGGGATAATTTTGTTTATTTTGTATATTGTATAGTTTGCTTTTTTTCATTTCTTCATTTGTTCGGTTCATGTTGTGGTTTACTTTTGCCCATTTTATTTTATATCGTTGCTTATATTGTTTGTTTTCCTTCTTTTTCTCAGTCATTTTGTTGCTTTTTGTTGAATTTCTTTTATTTGCTTGATTACTCCTTGTCTTATTCATTGGGTAGATTACTATTTTGTTAAATTGGGGAATAATTCTGTTGATTTTTATTCAATTTCTTTATTTTCTTGATTATTCTGCCTGATTTTGTTCAGGTTGTAGATTATTTCCCTTCCCTTTTGTTTATTTTCTTACTTATCTTGTTCATTTAGGGGCTAATTTTGTTGTTTTTTGTTCATTTTCTTTCATTTCCTTTATCTTTCTGTTTGTTTTTATTCATTATTGTAGGTTACTTTTGTTCATTATTGTTCATTTTGTCTTTCTATATGCTGTTCACACCGTTAAATCAGAATGAACAGAGTAAGTGCTTTTCTGCACATTAAGTCAAAATGAGCAGATTTAATCATCATTAATCATCACCATTAATAATTAATCATCATTCTTATACATCATGTTGACACAGTCAACAAAGCATGTTTGTATATGTCAACCCATTTACAGGAAGAATGTAGATATGTCATATGTAATGAAGTTTTGGTCCCTTTTTTCTTATTTTTGCTCATTTTGTTGCTTATTTTGTTCAGTTTTGCTCATTTTCTTGATTGGTCCAGATAAAAATGTCCAAATAAAACACACTGTGTTGTTCTTAATATTTAACAGGATCGTACAGTGAAAACATTGCATAATTCTCTGTAATTCAGATGTTTGGATTGATCCTCATACTGAGGATCTGTTTCCTTCGGTGTAAAACTTAGAGCAGAGCAAACACCGAAACTCAGCTCCTGCAGTCCGAGGATGTAACAGCTGCATTCTCCAGTCCAAATCCTTTTTTCCCCAGTCAGGACTGAACAAGGCAGGGGGAGGTGTAATCTGAAAATAGCACAAATAACATCCAAAGTATGAAAACAAATCTGCGGATGTGACGGTGATTAACAAATATTGAACACAGTTCATTTAAACCGTTCATTACCATCAAACGTCTACATCACTGAAACTCAAAAGTGTGGCTTGTACTTTGATTTGAGTATTTTCTTGCAGCAGCCGTTAGAGAAGTTAAGGCTGTTGGGTTAATGTTTTCTGATTAGATGGGGTGTTTGTGTTCTGGCACTTCAGCCCTTCGAGCTTTCCTGCTAAAATGTGTTGATGAGACACCTGACAGCCTTGCTCTTGTCTCTAACTGTGATGCAGATGGGATCATCTGTCACATAATACACTCTGCCATATTCCTCAAGGCTGATTCCCATAGCCAGGATACAAAGTGCTGTTTTTATCATGCGCAGCACTTGGAGCACTCTTAGGTTGAGGTGGTGGTATATTGTACATCGTACGTATTCATGGGCTGGTTTTATTTTAACGCAGCTAAAGATCGTCAGGTCAGGTCTTCAGTAATTTACTAATTACTGAATTATCATGTTATACCATGCTGAACAAGTGTATTGGATGAGGGGTTTTCAAAAGATTGGATCCAGGGATCACCTTTCTGATGAGGAAGCAACCTGGGGACTGCCGCTAGCTGTTGAAATTAAGTTTTTTCTTACGTTTTATGCAGTTCACCACATCCAGAAATCGCGTCTATCTCTTCTTGGTCGTTTAGTGGCAGATAGGGACAGTCTCATATCATTCTCTGGCTCTAGCCTTGCCCTGTACTTATTCTTCAGGTATGGAAAATCTTATTTTCCAGTGTGGAAAATCCACTCTCGCAGAGATATGTGAAAAAGATACTTCGCTGCTTCTGCTGCAAGCTTTGATTGTTTGACTGTTCGACTGTCACCTCTGTAGCTGTTTCTTTACGACCAGGGACAAGGACAGGGTCCACTTGCAGTGTCTTCACAGACCACCAGTAAGCCACAGACCACGAGTTTGAACACAAAAAGGTAATACATACATGACCAAGTACACCAACATCCATCTCAGCCCAAATTCAAACTGTAAAACACTCACATTCACACAGTGTAAACACACTAATTTCATCAACTCAGTCATAAAACAACAATATACAGAGAAATACTGGTTTCTTCATCCTTTCGTGCGTGGTGTCCACTACACTGCCCTACAAAACAATGAAAACATTAAGAAAAAGTGAATAGAAAAAGATTAAAAACATGAACAAAATAAGAAGCACAATGAACAAACCTATCAAGAAAATGAACGAAAACAGAAGGAAAATAAGATGAAAAATCAAGAAAATGAGCAAAATAATCTAAAATTTGTTGAGAAAGGAAAAAAAAACAACAAAAATTAACAACAATAAACCAAAGTCAAGAGAATGCCTTAAAAAATGAACAAAAACAACAAAAAAACAAAACTAGTTTTTTATTCCATTTCCATCTTTTTGTATCTTGTGTATTTTGTATTTTTGCGTTTTTTTTTACAACTTTTTGGATCTTTTTGGTTGTTTTGTATCTGCATTGGAATTTTTTTTGTGTTTTTCATCTTGCTGTGTCTTTTACAAATAAACACCACAAATACAATAACTGTCTGGATTCGTCAGTGTTTCGCTCACCACCAATCAGGCTTTAAACTTCGGAAAAAATCACATTTCATATTTCTGTCATAATTATCTTTATTGTGAGAAAACTTCCCGTATCGCCCAGCTCTGCTGGAATTTGTCTTTTCAAAGTGCTGTTATGATGGTTACATTTATTTTCCTAGTAATTTTCAATATAATACAGCACATTGAGAGATACACAATACAGTCCACCACGTTACCATTTACTCTCCAGAGAATAATTCAATTTCCAAGGTCAGCACAGAAAACATTAGGCATCACACACAACAGTGAACGATCGCAATAATAGACTGTCAGTTTAGTCACTCTTATTCTGTCAGATGTGAAAATGGTTGACGCAATTAGCGGTGAATGTCCGTGATTTCTGACCACTTTGACTCTACTGCTTTCACTTTGTCTGACAGTGCTATCTGGAAACGCAGAATTATGCATATCAGAGGACAGCAAGATGAACAGCATTCACCAATGTACAGATGAACAGCTATTTATCACGCACATAATCCTGCATTATTCACATCATGCACTGTGTAAACACCATAACATAGATTTACTGTGCGCCCCTTTAAGGGCCCCGTGTTTATGAAATTAATTTGTTATGTATTTAAATGATGTGGTCACTACATTCGTTTGTGTTCCTTTGAGCCGATTTAAAGCTGTTGCAGGCTGTAGCTGCAGCGTGGGAGTGTGTGGGGTGAATAATCTTTTCGATGGGCTTTCTTCGACAGCAAAAATATAATTTAAATCATGAAAGTGATGCGACAGATGCGTCTAACAGTGACAATGAAATCAAGTTCTTAAAAAGATACTGTATATTTGCCAGTCTGCCCATAAAACGAACCTCTCGAATATTTAATTATGGAATTTAGAGTTCATTTACTTGCAGCATGTACCTAGTGGTTTCAGTTGGAAAAAAAAAAAACCTCTAGTCCTTCATGACTGTTCCTTTAATGTTGCTCTGACTAAAGAATAGCTTCGTTTCTTTGAAAGTGGGCTGAAGCTGGAGACGAGAAAAGAAAGCCTTTAATGGATCCCAGTGGTTTTCTATGAGTCTTGCCTACATACTGTGCAGCCCTGCTTTGCCATAATAAGCAGTGGGATTCCTAATAGGGCGAAAAGCAACAGACAAGGAGGCAGGAGGGAGGCAAAAGATGGACAAGTAATGGAACAGAGTCGACAACATGCTATGATTCCATTTTTAGATTGACGTGGACATATTTTTCACACACAGCAAGAGTTTTTGGATATATGTATATATAGTATTGTGTTGTCAGTGAGTTTCTTGACAAGTTGCAGCATCTTATGTACTTTCACTTGTGCTAGGGAGTGCAGAAACAATGCAAACAGATCTGCAGGAGATTTGAATAATGTAGGTTTTCCTGAATAAAAGATGAGTATAGATAACAAGGCGGACCAAGACTGTGACACATGTCAAATAAAATATATGAAAAGGGGGATATAAAAAAGGTACGGCATCTGTAAAGTTTACTTCGGTGTTTTTTATCAAAGAACGAAAATGAATAATTTGCCAGTTATATGTCCTTTGGAGTCGGGGAGTTTGACTTGTGGATCGCAGCTTAAAACGTCTATGCAGATTTTCCTTTTCATGTGAAGTTTTGTGCTGTTTGTCATGGTTTTTTCCGCTTAAATTCAGCCACACTGTCACCCGATTCAGCATACTGTATACACAAACGACTGTATCACTTCAGTGCTGAGTGCCACTGTTTGTGCCCTCATATTTATAAGCTAGAGGTATGATTTTCAGCAGTTAACAACAGAAACAAACCCACTCCGTATTGTGCATTATGTCCATTTTCCTGTTGTTAAAACCAGTCAGGTAATGCAGTTTTTGCCTTAGTTTAAGTGAGCAGATCATGAAGAGCAATAAATATATACATACTGAGATGATGAGCTATGAGCATTTTCATTAAGGGAGATATACAGTGGAAATTTGATTCTTGGATACTTGGACACACAAACGTAGACCATTACTTAGACTATTTGAAAAACAAATTCAGCTTCCCGTACCACTGCCCTGCAGGTGACATGGACCACAGTGCTGCTTTTTTCCAGCTAGGTCACAGTATTATGTTATTGTGCGCTGGCCTTCCTTAGATGGTTATTCTCGTTATGGCTTACTCAGCGTGGTTTGGGTAGTGGAATGGATTACCCCATTGATAGGAGATGTAGGGCACCTTCTTCCCTCCAGTAGCCTGTGGGCCACCCTAGGGCAAGGTGCAGCACCCGCTAAGCCCCCCTGTAAAGGGTTGCACATGCTGGCTCAGCAGCAGGAGTTGGCAGTCGTACTTCGTGATACGTTATATTGTTACTCTGGCACGCGACAGCAGTGTAGCAAGCACTGGTTGGCAAACACTAGATCCAGTTAGACAATCACTGCGGGGCAACCTTCCGATACCCTTGCTGTCATGCAAATGCATTCTGTCAGAACTGTGTACTGGATAGGCCCAGAGATGAGTTTTTGCCCTGGGCAAGCATCTACTCATTACCTGATGCCCTGGCATCCAACGTTAGTCTAGCTCCATGGAACGTTCTTTACAATTTCAGGGACTGGCAAATTAGGAGTCTCCAACCAAGAAGACTGTTGTTGAGCGGGATTCCTATAGGAGCCAACTCCTACATCACCTTTTGTGAAGAGTGCTGAGCAAAGAGGACGTTGGCGTCATCGTTGTCCACGACAGGATAGGCCAATAATGATGATGATATTCTCACTGTTGCAGTGGTTCTGGCCAAGGTGCAGAGCCACACGGCTCGGTAACTCCAATAATAATAGTAGTAGTGGTTAAATTGTTTCTTGGAAAAAAAGCTCAGAAACTCGACTTCCATTGTTTATAAAGGAAAGCATTGAAGTTATTTTTGCTAAATGCAGTCTGAGGGGGCACAAGCCAGTGTTCTCCTCACGCCGGTCTCAAGCCCGGATAAATGCAGAGGGTTGTGTCAGGAAGGGCATCCGACGTAAAACTTGTGCCAAATCAAACATGAGAATCACTCTTCCAAATTGGTTCGGTCGAGGCCTGAGTTAACTACCATTGCTGTTAACCAACAGGGTGCTGGTGGAATCTGGACTACTGTTGGTCGAAGAAGGAGAGGTGGGAGACATGCCTGTAGGCAGAGAAAGAAGAGGAAAAGCCAAAGTCTAGGACTGAGAGGAGGGACTTTGAATGTTGGAACTATGACAGGAAAAGCTAGAGAGCTGGCTGACATGATG
>JAQQAE010008614.1:0-15096 GCA_029823295.1 Pseudamia nigra | reverse complement strand
CATTGCTTTATCCTCTCAGTTCTTCATTTCTTCAGCCTCTGCAAGAAGAACCCACAACACTTCATTAAATGGTCAACTGTGCTCAGCGCTCAACCCAGAGCAAAGCAAAGCATCAATTTTAAATCCCTGTCTAAGTAGCAAAAACACTTGAACTCGTTTGGTAATTAACAGGTATCTGTGTTGTGATTAAGAGACGGCAACGGCTTAACAACCATCGACTGCAGCTTAGAACAAGGTTGAAAGATCGATCTGGAAATACTGAAAAATATAAACACTACAACAAGCCTGGAGAGGGAAATATTTCAGAAGACAACCAGTGTACTAGTGTTTCATTACTTTGCAGACGTACAAACTTTAAGTAAAATTTTTAATTTAATTTACAAATGAATATATTATCTGGTATTCAGTAAATTCAACATGAAGACTTTTATACTTTAGACAAAGCAATAAGGGTCTGTTTCGTTTGCAGGACAGTGGGACAGGAAAAGCTACCGGTAATGGTGGAACATGGCACTTGTTATGTAAGGGCCAGCAGATGAGGTTCATCCTGGTGGAGGGGAGGTCAAGGATCAACCAGGAAACAGTAATTGAATCCTGTCCAGAACGAGGGGGCCGTAGACCCAAAGATGAGAAGGAGATAGGGGGGAGGGGGGATGCTCACCTAGAGGTCATCAAACATATAGGTGAGGAGGTCCTTGTGGTCATTAATAACAGCCCACCCATATCTCAGCTGCCAAAGCCCTAAAACCTCATTGTTCCTCAGTGCAAACAGCATTATAAAACCTTCTTTATAGGCAGTCACAAAGGGCAGATCAGTCATTGGCCACAGATGAATAGATGTGTAAAAACTGTCAACACATATGGTGACAGGGCTTATATTAAAATATTAACTTGAAAAATGGTAAGTAATTTTAATGGCATAATGTCTTGAGACTAAAAAGATAAAGATTCAAAAGTCAAGTTATGTCGCTAAGACACTTGTGTCATCTACTGGTAATGTGACACATTTTTACCTGTACAGATCTTGGCTGTGTAGCAAAAGAGCATATATTGTGTCAAGATAGAACAGTGTATGTGTTATAATTTAGCATTTTTTCACAATCTCACAATCTTCATGACATATTGACTCTTAATCTTAATCAGATGGCTGATTAACTGGCTCATTAGCTGTGTAACAATGTTAATGCACTCCATGTATTCATTTAAAAAGGTGCAGAGAACAAAATAGACATACTGAGGCAAACAGAGACAATTTAGACATAATAGTGAGAAGGAATGTCAACTTCAGCTATTTTGAGTTTCATTTATTTCTGAATTGTTGTTCTGTATAAGACGTAAAATGAAAATAACATGATATCGGTATTAATTTAAATACGTATATCTACTGGCTGCCTTGCTCCTTAAGTAATCAGGATTGGTCATGAAAATAAAAAATCTGTCAAGTACTGCTCCTAACTCCTAACCAAACAACTCTACCCGACTGAGACAAAATGAGGAGCTTGTCCTTAATGAGGGTCTACCACTGGTGTATGGATGTGAGTTAGGTATGAAGTCTGACGCAGAAAAAAAAAAAAAAAATGACTCTGCAAATTACAGTCTGTAACAATTCAGTTTCACGATTAAAGGTTCAGTGTATGGTCTTTAGTGACGGCTAGTGGTAAAGTTGCAGATTACAGCCAAGTGAATAACTCCATCACTCTCCCCTCGGTGGCCATAAAAAATGAGAAAAGCCAGAGTCAGTGCCTCTGGACTGGCAGGGGTGGTGACTCAAGGGGACTGGAGGGTGTGCTCCAATTACAGAGGGATCACACTCCTCAGCCTCCCCGGAAAGGTCTATGCCAGGGATGCTGTTTTTGTCCATGCCGTGGAACAGTGGACCAACTTTATACCCTCAGCAGGGTGCTGGAGGTTCATGAGAGCGTGCTCATCCAGTCCACTGGAAAAGGATTTGACCGTGTCTCTCATGGCATCCCATGGGGAGTGCTCCTGGAGTATGGGGTGCAGGGCCCACTGCTATGGGCCATTCAGTCCCTGTATGGCCAGAGTGAGAGTCTATTTTAAAACACTGGCAGTAAATCAGACTTAAATCAGAGTGTGTCCTGTTTGGTGGCCTCAGGATCTCATTGCTGCTTTTCGCAGATGATATGGTCCTCCTGGCTTCATTGAGCCATGACCGGCAGCTTGCACTGGGACAATTTGCAGCTGGGAAGATCTGAAGATCAGCACTACCAAATCTGAGGCCATGCTTCTCTGTCAGAAAAGGGTGGAATGCCAACTCAGGGTTGGGAATAAGTTCCTTCCCCAAGTGGAGAAGTTTAAGTATTTTGGAGTCTTTTTCACAAGACAGGGGTGGATGGAGTGTGAGACTGATCGATGGATCATTGCATTGTTAGTAGTATTGCGGACTGATCACTTAGCTGTGGTGAAGAAGACCCAAAAGGCAATACTCTTGATTTACTGGTTCATCTATGTTCCTGTCCTCACCTATGGTCACAAGCTTTGCGTCATGACAGAAAGAATAAGATCACCAATACGGACAGCTGAAGTGAGTTTCCTCCACAGGGTGGCTGGGCTCTTCCCTTAGAAATAGGGTGAGAAGCTCACCATCCGCTTTCTTGTTTTATTTCTCAGAGTGATTGCGTGTTTTTTTAATGTGTTGGTCTGTATTTGTCCCTGATGTACAGCACTTTGTTTCAGCTGTGGTTGTTTTAAAGTGCTTTATAGATAAAGTTGATTGACTGATTGATCCAGAAGGGGCACAGGGTAGAACTGTTGCTCATCCACATTGAGAGGAGTCAGTTGAGGTAGCTTGGGCACCTGATCCAGATGCCCCTGGATGTCTCCTTGATTTGGGCATGTCTAACTGGGAGGAGTCCTTGGGGCACATCCAGGACATGCTGGAGAGACAATAGCTACGTCCTAATTCAGGGGTTGCAACTGATGGTGGCAAAGGTCTGCAAAGACTACACCAAACAGTTGTTAAATGGGACATTCTAACCCAGGGAGGCTGGGTAATTTGCATAAAGCAGAACACCTGTCCTTACCCTTGCATAATGACGTAGGCACCTGTCGCCGACCAGCTGCTGCTTTGAGATGGAGGATTTTTCACTCACGTTTGTGGTTATTTTGCTTTCTAATGTAACTCATGAATTGTAAATGCTGTATCCTATTTAATTGTGTATTCCTCATAGCTCCCTGATTCAACAGTACTTCCCTCTATCATGCGCGCAAAGCATTGTGGGATACAGTGGGCTACAAAGGATACATCAGTTGTGTCCTTTGTTGTCCGCCTGATGAAGGCTGCATTCGTCGGCCCCATATGAAGGAGCCGTTGAAATAAGACAGCCTTCACGCTCGGCTATGATGTCAACGGCCGAAAAATGCGGCCGATGTCAACTGCAACCCCTGAATTGAGACACAGCTATAGTCTCTCAGCTGGCCTAGGAATTCCATGGAGTCCCCCAGAGAAGCTGGAGGATGTGGACTGGCAGAGGGAAGTCTGGGCATCTCATCTTAATACTGGTGCTAAGGCCACACAGAGACACATGGTGAAATAAAATAGTGGAATGGTGGATATAAACAGCTAATATTAGGTAACAAAAACTAATCACTAATCATTCTTTTATAATTATACACTAAGGTAAACATCATGAATATTATATACCATCCTTGCAATTAGATCTTCTTAAATACCACAAAGTTTACACACTGGACCGTTAAACACTGTTATAAGTTTTGTTTGATATTTTAAGAGCAAATTCACATTTTAGTCTATATCTTTTTCATATTTTAGTTTCAAATTTGAGTAAGCATCTTTTATTTGTTGAGTATATTTTACAACGTAAGCAGGCCTCCTGGGCATATTTATTAGCTGAATTTACAGATTTTACTAGATTATGACACATATTGATATGTGCACTGAGTGATACTGGGGTGAGATATTTCATCATATTATGCAGCTATAATATTTAGCAACTTAAGAGCAACCACTGGAAACTGCTTGGAAGCCTCTAGAGAAGATATTTAATTGAAAAACAGTGTATGCTGTCAACTAATGCTACGTAAATCACATAAACCCCTTTAAGATAGTGTATCAGAGGAATGCAGACACTACTGAGACATACTGCACATTTATACACAAACCAGAAGAGTCATGAAGCAAAATGAGGCACTGAGTATTTTTTGTCATTTAAATCTAGACATGCACATTTATGAAACAATATAAAGCAGCAGAAAACAGTGTGCTATGAATTTCTTAATTCCATGGACCTTACCACTCTTGTCCTTCATGTGCAACTTAATATTGATGCTTCTCAGACAAGATCGTGATTTCACAATGGTCACTAACAATTACAGTTCCTGGTCTTCATTTAGGTGGATTATTGACACATATAAAGAATATGCAAACAAACTGCCAATACTCCTCTGTGTGTTCTTAAGCGCTTCACACAGTGCAGGCTGCTCACTACCTCCAAACCTGCCTATTTTTAACTCAGCCTGCCTCCCACACAGGACTAGAGTGTGAAGTGGCTTATAAATCCACACTTCGAGGAGCCACATGGTCAAAGGAAAGTCACATGTGGATACAAACACATTTCCAAGGCCTAAAGACAACATAGCTATTAGAGCTCTGTTAGGTAGCTAAAGAGAGAAATGAAATGGAGGTAGCAGTTCAAGAGGAATTGCAGTGGAATAGAAAGACAAGTCTACATAATTACATAATCAACATTAACACTTTTTTCCTATTTGATCTTACAAATATGTAATACAATGCTACATTTTAATTGAATTAAAGAGTTGAGGAAATACATTTATTTATAGCCTATGGATTCTGCACATTACCTTGTCTCTCACTTGGCTTATACTCAAAGAATCACTTCTGACATATAAGAAGTGATTTTTATTCAGTTACAGTACTTAAAACACAGCTCTCTGATTAACACCGAATTTTGAAATGCAGTCTGTCCTGAACTCTTGTTTGCGATGCTTTGCACTTTTTAGGTGCAGTTCAGAGCTGCAGAAGCCATAGCTAACAGTAAGATGGTTCACAGTCTGATTGAGGCTTGAGGGGGGTGAAGGAATTAGTAGCAGCCTAGGGAACCATTTCTGCATTTCTCTCAACATTGAAGACTTCTTTCACCGCACCATGCTTCGAACACAGCCGTGCTCATGTTAAGCTTATTAGTCACCCTGGATGCGATCTTGCTAGCTGAGGCTTTCAACACTTTCTAGTGGTGGCTTTACACACATACACCTACTCACTGCCATGAAAGCATTTTCTGCAAATGCACATGCTCAAACGCAGTAACTACCACTAACAGGTACTCTGAAGCAACATGCAGCCACGCACTGGGATGCGAACCTCAGGTCCTGCCATGCTAAATGAGGCAAGAGGGAAGTGTTTTTGTTGTTGCGCATTTTGGCTCTAGAGAATATAACACTGTCACACAGGGCAAATTGCAACACTGGACTCATATCCATAATTACTCTGTCAAGCATGTCACACATACACACGCACGCACGCACACTCACACACACACACACACACCCCCCCCCACACACACACACACACCCCCACACACACACACAAAAATCATGGATCTACTATTTTACCACCACATGCAGGCTTTGAAAGTCAATAGTGAGCACATTCAAATTACAAGAACAGGATTTAAATTTTTGATCTAGAGGCACTGAGGATAAAATAAAGAAAGAAAAAAGCTCTGCATGGATCAGCATGTAAAATCTGCATATACACTTATATGCAGTTAGAGTTAGCAGTTTATTATGACACATTTTTAATGATTCAAGATTGTAAAGTGACTGTAACAGCACTTTGTTTAAAAAAAGGAAAAATAAAGAAACATATAACACTTGCACTTTAATCGAGAGCCATCATGCAGCAAACACAATTCTGAATTCGAGGCTGCCATGAAGGGAGCTTAGTTGTAAGCACTGTGACACCCATTCCTATTTGGCCATCAGAGCTGTTAAAGGTGTCAGGGCTGTTCACAGGCACTGTGTGTTTCACCAGCCAAGATGGCTTCCACATTTTTTCTATCATGATTAATTATGGTTTCTGATGGTAGTACAGTGAGAAAGTGTCAATTATTCCCACATTTTCTTGTGCCCTCCGTTCAGTCACTGTTGTGTAGGAAGATGCTATTGACGCCATTCATGGATGGCGACCAAAAGGCATCTACATGGGGTGGCAAACTCTAGTGCCTATTAAGGGGTGGTATCAGAGGAGGGGGGTGCTTGGCGTGTGGGCTGAACCTAGTCCAGACTGCCAGTTGACAGGGCCGGATTTTCCAGTATGGAAGACTCTTGTTTCAGTGGGCGAAGCTGGGTGTTTGGAGACTGGGAGAGAGGACTGCCCAGGGCTTGGAAGCTTGAAACAGAATATTTCAAACAGACATGCACCGTCTGTGTTCCAGTGTCACCAGCCCACCCGTCTGACAATCAGGGCCATGTCATCACACGAGCTCTGAGTAATTCAGGGAACACTTTTATCACCTTAAAAGATGTGGTAATCTCAGACGTCACTGCAATCAGAGGCCAAAGAAGCAGAAATACAAGGAGCGGATATGTAGCACAAGGCATAGAAGTTGAAAAAGTACAGTGCAGATACTTCGCTAAAGGCAATACATTAAGAGCATGAAAAGTGCCGCCTGGTGAAACGCAACCACAATACTGTGCTTTGCTTTGAATCCTTAACAAAATGCACAATATGTCTTCAAAAAACACACTGCAATCAGCACTGAAAATCCTTAGTTTTGGAGAACTGGTTGAAATAAAATAATTCATCTGACAGATCATTTTGTGTACGTTGATATATTTAGTGCTGTCACAGAGGACATCACAGAGAATGGCACTTATATCACAATACAGAAACTGTTATCAGAGGAGGTACAGGTTTATGGTTCAAGGGCTCGTCCATTCACAGAGAACAAGCTCAGCCTCTCTGCCTGACACACTGATAAAGACAACACAAATAAAACAGCTCCACAGCTCCATCTTTGCCTCTCCCCAAGGGAATAATATATCACCCATCTGAATGTGGCACATATTGAATCATTTCCAGCGTTGATGATTCATTTGAATAAATCAGCCTTTTTTATTTTGCCAACTTGAACTGATACTGAAATAAGAAAAACTGAGGTAACATTGTTAGATATAAGGATGGACAGGTGCGTTTTATAGGCCGGGTAATCCTAATCCCCTTTCAACCAACAATTAATGACTACAGCAATAATCTCTACATATATGTTATTGCAATTTCTTCCTGACTGTCAACCATAACCTGCCTAGCACACACACCAAATCCAGAGGGATATGTCGCTGCTGGCAGATAGGATCTTATCCTGGATTTGCATAGATAAATGCACAGCAATAATTCAGGAAGAATGCAGAACATATGTAGTTTTGACTGATGATATATTCTCTGGCTATCTGCGAGCTAACCATATACTATTGACAAGACCTGCTCTCAGGAGCTTAATTTTCAAATAAGGGTGATCCACAGATGGCGGTCTACTTCCTATCTCAATTAACTCAAAACAAATATCAAACATTTGAAGAAAATATATATAAATGGAAGCTTCCCAAGAAAAACTTTCAGTGTCTTCAACAAAAAGATATACATGCACAGGATCAGCCTATCGGCAAATATGAAAAATCAGCAGCTTGTGCAATGAAAGGGTTATATCCGCATTCAAGCTAAGAGACATACTCTAACATACACAGACACAAATCCTGTTGAGCTGAGCCGAGCACAGATACCCTACCAGCCCTCCAAGGCACAATTAGGATTTCACGGGGGGAAGAAATCTACATTCCTGCACACATGAAAAAAGTCCTTTCTCCTTCCCCACAACAATATCAACTTTTTACTCAAGGAAAAACCTGAAGCACCATTCGATAGGATTTGGACAAAGACATAAAAAACAAAGCCAGAAAAAAATCTAAATTTAAGCTGCAGTTGTTAAAGAAAAAATATTATGGTTGAGGAAAATCCAGTCCTAAGCCTCCCAGTTCCAATCAATTTCTCCTATTCTCTGTGATATGAAAAGAAGCAACCACTCATAGTTGGTTTGAAGTGCTCGCCTGTGAGGCTCGGCTTCACTGAAAACATTTTGTATGGACAGCCTCAATCTATGATTGTAACACCTGTCAGACATTCAGTCCAAGTACAAGAGGTCAAGTGCTGTGCCTGCCTGTTAGAGCAGAGACAAAGCAAAACACCGCATTTCCTTTCAAACATCCTAAACTGACGCATTTACACTGGAGATAAACTACAACTGGACAACACATATGCAGGTCTACAGTGCTTCACAGATTTATTAGACCACCTGTCCTATTGGCCTCAGAAAGCTTGTGTCACCAGGAAGTGCTTTAATGTGGATTTTCCTTTTCAGTGTGTTCTCAAAGTCTGACCATTTTGAACAGGAGTGAACTGAATTCACATTACACACTGGACAGAAAGTCAGAAATGAATCAAGCATAATATTCAATCACTAAAACTACTTTTCCTGTTCAGGAATGCAACTAAATAAATGTAATATGGCGTCTTAATCAGAAATAATAAGATGTTTTACAATTTTTTTCTGATTTTTGTAAACCAGTGAATTTGAAAATTCATTCAAAAATAACTATATTTTAGCATTAACAATATCATTTTGGTTAAAGAGTTTGTGTATACTGGTAGATTAGCCGTTACAGAAACATACTTTACAAATGATTTGGTAAATATCAGTACTGTTAATTTAGCGTACGGTTAATCCAATTCATGTATTTAGTTGTGATGGTAATGTGCTCCTGATATGTGGACCTGCTGTATAACTGAAAAAGAGGACCAAACAAGGGTTTTTCTATTTTCTCTGAACCAGAGACCAAAACACAGCTCATGATTTAACAAACACATGTTAAGACATTCACTAGAAATATAATTATCTAATACAATGACACAGGACATTTTTGTGCCTGGGTGAAGTTGAGCCACTTATTTTAGGTATACTGTATTACAAATCCTAGCAGTAATAATGTTGACGTACACGATATAGAACCTGTCTCGTGCAAAGATAGTAACCCTCCATTATTTACAGTATAAGATTATTTGGAGAAAGGTATTTATAAGCAATAACAGACTGACAGTGGAAAGTGAGAAATGCCTAAGAACATATGGACGGAAGCTGCATACTGTAACTGCAGAATTAATAGAAACAACATATTAAGTGTGTTCATTTACAACAACAGTACTGACACAATGTTACTGTTGACATTTAATCACATGTCCCTCCCTGTAAGGTACAGTAGTTATTTTGGATGCAGTGTAATTGATGAAGAGGTGCCCACTGCCTTTGAACTCCAAGTGTCCAAAATGTGAATGTGGCTGCAAACCAGGGCCTGTATTCCTACAGATTCCCAGTGCAAAGAGTAGCTCCTAGTGAAGACCATAATTCTTACAGGACTTTTAGAATTATGGGTGTGGTTTCTGAATTTTCAGGAGTAGATCCTAGTAAGGATAAAAGTGATAAATTCATAAGTCACTGTAAGCCTTAAAAGCACTCCTAACATGACAAACTTTTGAGAGTAGTGAGGAGGACTTTTAAGAAGGTTAGGAGTTTCTTAAGCAGAGGGGAAAATTGAGGAAACACTAAGAGAATGAATAATTACAGTTAATAAAACCAATACTATGACAAAGACTGAATCCAACAGTGAAAATTATTTTCTTTGTTGAGTGAAATTTGAAAAATTAAAAGAAACAAAAATAGTTTTTATGTGTTTGAACAAACGATACAATAAAAAATGTAAAAATTGCAATGATGCTGCCACATAGGTCTGTATTCAAACATTATAGACCTACATTTAAAGTGTGACTTATTATATATTGAATAGAAGCATAAAATAGTGCCATGTGTTGTGTTGTCTTACATGTCTCTGATTAATCCTGCCGATCCTCCGTTCATTCACTCCCTGTTTATATGTTTTTGACATTTTGAACAGGAGTAATCAACCAATCACAGCTTTCCAAATTATGTGACATACTTAGCAATGGGGTCAAATCCTTCAGCTCTAAGACATCTCTTGAAACAATCTTAAGTTAAAATTCCTTGCTACAAGTTTTTAGCCTAAGATAGCAGCAGTCTGAGAGGATTCTAAGAATCTTTAGGAATACGAGCCCAGACCTTTAAGACCTATGCAGAACACGCTTAGAGAAAGTTGTCCTTTACTGTTCCAAAGACCACTGCAGAAAATACAATCCTGACTGTGTTTTATTATGGTGACACATACATACAGTACTACTTCTATCATCCTTATACCTCTTGATACCACCATACACACTACTGTACATGGATACTGCATTGTGACACCTACTTGTTGCATGTACGAACTTTGACATCCATATTACGTCTGAGCTGTTCCAATTTTTTGGTCATAAGCAATAAATCAATGAACACTGTAATGAATACTGTGAATAAAACAATTTGCAAAATGAACCAAAAATGATCATTTAATTCATATTTGTTCATGAATAAAAACTGAATAAATCTAGGAAGTACTCATGGACAACTCAGTTCCCACATTGTTGAATTTAGCTGATTTAAGAGGAACCACGTACAAAATTCAATCAAGATACATTGTACCAGATTTAGCTACTTGCTAATTTCCATCCACAGTCCCTGGGCAGGTGAGCACAATTATAAAACTGCAAAGCATTCAGAGAGTGCAAAACTCCACCAAGACAGCTCAGTTTCTCTTTATATTGAAAACCTACCATTATCATTTGAACCTATGCCATTTCCCTCATAAAATTTTTACATTTATTTGACCCTCATAATTGAAAATCTACCAAAAACATAACCTCCATAGTGGAGGTAACAAATACAATCAAGATACTAAGTACAAGACATTAACAATACATATTAACAACAATGCAAAAGGTAAAATATGCATATCTGAAAAAACACAGCCTATGTCCAACCCCAAATTCATTCCATAAAACACATTCCTTTAGATACTGTACATGTAAACATTCACATAAACACACTCTTTTTCCAAACAACACGTCAGCACACTCATAAAAATATGTGAAGTACAGATACAACGGTTCATCCCGTTGATAGTGCTGGTTTCTTACTATCCATTCCTTGATGGCTTTAAGTGAAAAGGCAGATTGGAAGCATTCTGGATCCCCAGGTCGGAATAATTCCAGGATCCAAATCACATTTTGTGCTGAGGTAGAACCTATAATGACTTTTTTGCCATTTTTTTGGGGTATTAGTTGTGGAATTACAAGCAAAAATGTTGAAAATGGCCCTATCTCGCAATGTTAAAGAAGCCTTTAAAAATTCTGGAATCCAGGCATTGATCTGCATCACTCCAAAAATGTAATCAATTGTTTCTTTTGCTATTTCTGACCTATCTTGAAAGTTTTTATCAAACTATTACTTGTTGAGTTATGAACAAATTAACTAACGCTGATGAAAATGAATAAAACCAACAGAAATGAACAAGAAAGACAAATCCAATATGTTTGTCCTCACTCACTACTGCACTACATTACACTGGTCCCCCTTAACAGTTTATCATGAGACCCTCCTGCAGAAAAAGCCTCATTATAACTGCTCTGGTTTCATTTTAACACAAAACTTACAATGTCAGGTGACAGGACATTTTAACATTAGTCTGTTCACACTGAAAAACAGGGTTGAGATACTATGAAGCAACATAAAGGCGTGAGCACAAGAATTTAAAACTGCAATCTTTTATTTAGTTGAACACCATAATGTAGTAGAAAGGTCTCTCTTTAAAATGGGATCCCAAGACAACTGCTTTTTAAAATAAAGGATTAAATAATTAAATATGGATATTTTTGCAAAGAGCTTGGAATAAAATGTGAAACCTTTAAATGAACACAGTGTTGTATTTACAATACATACATTAAAGAAAACCAAACCAGTGACAGACCACTGCACTATTCCCCAAACTGAACAGATGAAGCAAAGTTTTCTGCTCAAGCTAAAATACTCATTACAAGTCTTTCTGCTACAGTGTGACTTGTTCAGGTTTAGTTCATGACTTGTTTAGCTTTAGTTCATGACCGTAATTGCTTGTACATCACTTCTTCACAAAAACTTACAGCAAAAAATTTTTATACATCACACAAATCTTTAAAACTTGTGCCCAAATGAAATAAATGAAGCCTGGCTACATTTACTTTGATACCCATCAGGTCTAATTCTGACAGACATTAAACCAAATACCATGATGACAATGAAATGAACTCAGCCTTCAGCTACAATGAATGTCTCCGACTTTAAATGTACGGTTCTCCTGATATGATCTGGCAAAATATGTGCCCTGAAGCACATCCACACAGCATTATGCCAAGTGAGGACATGAGCGGCGCTGGACTAAGACCTTTTGCTGCCTGGCCTGTGAAGTGGTGTTTTAAGAAAAACACATTGTAACTGTCACTACTGATTCTCAGATTTGTGTCACGTCTGAAGAAAAGGTTAAGCACATCGCCTATACGAAAATGCCCAAATCTACAGTCAGGCATTAAGTTGGCACCCAGATAAATCATGCTATCACTGTGCTTCAGTTTTCTCATTATCCATACCTCTTATGACATTCACAGAAAGAAACAAAGCACCCTGCCAACACCTACTCTGAGAGAGCTCTTTCAGTTCAGCTCAAAAGCTGAGAGCTCCAAACCTCCACACCACAGTGTGGGCAGTTCTGGCACAGCCATGTGCCTAAGAACACTGACTGAGTGCAACAGTTGGACTAATAACAGAACAAAAAATTTAAAGGGACGTGCAGCGGAGACAGCCACAGCGCCACAGCTGAGAAGCAGGTTGACTTCTGCCCACCACTCTCATTCAAAAGTGGAAGATGTCCACAATGCCTCTCAGGTCTTAGTGCCATGAGGGGCGGTGAGCTCGCAGTTTCAGCCACTTCAGGGTAAAGCAAATCACTTTAATATGTTAAGAAGATTAAGCTGGATAAATGTCTAGATACATTTTTTGAAAAGCCACGTAAATCTCTAGTGTTTTTATTTGGGGAGGGGCGGTGTGTGAGTCAGTTGAGAAGATCAACACAAACCCACCAAAATGCAACACGATTGGCTGGGGAAAATTGGGCTTATTTGAGATTTTGCATTTTAAGCTTCTTGAATCTAAGACCATCCCACCTTTTCTTATTATTTTTAACACCAACCTTTGGGACAACAAAACTAAGGAAAAACACTGGTCACAGTTTCATGTGCCACTGCTCTCACAGCTTAGACTCAGCTGCCTTATCCTTCTTATGTTGACATTATAGCCTTAATTGTGCAGGTCAATGTTTTTCTTAAAAGACTCTTAATCTGCTGCTGAAAGCATGTTGAGAAAACACACTGAGGAAGGAACAAAGAGGTAAAAGTTGCAGACCTTAAAAGTGAGGTACCTGAAGGGTTTTCAGAAGCTCTTTTTCAGGTAAAATTTTCACATCAAATTAATTAATTGAAGCCAATACAGTTTACATGCAGCATGGATAGCTTACTTTTTATCTTAAGAATTAGCAATCTGAGGGTGTCCGCCTGTCAGCTCGCTGTGCTAGAAATTGAGTGTGAAAATGAAAGGGAGAAATGGAACAAATAATGTAAAGGGATTAACAAATCATTTGCATAACATTTTTCCGCTTCCAAACTACAGGATCAGGAAAATGACAAGGAAGGCAGTTTTATCATCCCCTGTTCTTCCATCAATCAATGCATCAATGGACCAAACTGCTGTTATCATTAACACCTTTTTAATTTCAAAAGCAAAGAGAATCTGTGGTAATATTTTAAAGCCACTAAAACAACAAAGACATTTTCACTGACAAGGTATTTGAACATGTCGGGAAAAACTGTAAACATCAGATGGAAAACACTTTTCAAACAAACATAGTATCTTTGAAAAGATGCTTAATTTCACTGTGCCAAACGTGTATTAACCTGTTTTTCTTCCACAAACTGCTTTTCCTTACACCCTGTCTCTCCATCTAGAGTTAAGACAATAAGACCACTGAGGAGATGAAGGGGATGGCATTATAGAGAGTTAAGCATTATGAGCAGCCCTGAAGCTGTTCTTAAGTAAGGTGAATCAGAGGATTGGGACAGAACTGTAACTAAACCCTGTGCCGGACCACAAATGAGAAGTACAAAACAATTTGGGCAAAATGCCACTAAGCCAAGCATATGGGTGTTAAGTAAACTTCACTTTTTAAGCACTTTTAACTTTGTGATTACTTTATTTAAAAAGAAAAGAAGCTCTGGAAGAAAAAAAAGTTGCCTCAGTTTCATATATAAGAGCTCCAGTAATCCTGCCCATAAAGGTCTTCATAGAAGTGTTCATATTCATACTTCTCTGGATAAATCTGGATTCAATTCCTCACAATGCAAGGAACCTGCTCAAATTGAGCCCAGCAGAAGTCTTGAAATCATACAGTAAAAGAGTAAGTCTTATAAAATAAGACCTGTAGAAAACAGCTGCTTTTTGTGGGTGATAGTTTTGGTTTCAGAAGTCACAAACAAATCTACTGGACAGATTAAGAAAAGAAAAAGTTAACATGCTGAAGTGCCGCTGACAGTTCTCAAGGTCTTACAATGATTCCCTAGCAAATGTTAGATTTCTGTGCCTCACATAAATAGAAATTTAATCTTGTATGTTTGTTTAAGTATCCACAGCAGCAGATGCACTTCCCATGCAGATTATGAATCTCTGTTTGAACAGATCTTGCCGCCAATGTATATGAACTGTGTGAATACTGAATAATAATCAGAAGGCACCAGTTCATTATTAAAGAGCCTCTGCTATTGCCTCCCTGAGTAACTTTGTTCCCAAATTTGGATCAAATTCATTTGGATCCAATTAATGAGTACAGTTGGACAGTTTCCTGAAATTCCAAAAATTTCTAATTAATTTTATCACACTTTTTTTCAAATGTGCTCAGACACTGATAGACGCAGATACCACTCTTTAACATATAATTAATGTAAAAAAGTTACAATGTCCAAACAGTAGTATTATAAAATGTTGATGCTACAGAGTGAATAATGTTATCTTA
>JAQQAE010008613.1:0-12668 GCA_029823295.1 Pseudamia nigra | reverse complement strand
GATGCCACAGCCTTAAAGGCGCCAGTGGTGCAGATAGAGTATGTTGTAAATATTACATATTACTCCCAGAGGACATGCTGTATTGTTTTCAGACAAAATAAAACTATAATTTTTTTTTTAATTACAGCTTTAATGGCAGGTTTATAGTGGAGTTCAGTTAGTCAGCTACATTCACGGATCTCATTTTAAGCCCTGACATGGAGCCTGTCCTACTTTGGAGAAAATATGATCTCTGACATTCATCTGTTTTGCTTGGATTGAACTTCAGCAGACACTGACACGAGTTTTAGGAATCTGATTGATTTGTATGCAAAATTACTGAGCACATATCTATACAGATAAATATCAAAAATAGAATTGAACCAGTCGATAAATGAGAAAACACATACACATCAAAATGCACATGCATAAGTCATGTGGAAGCTGAGCGGTTTGGCCCTGATAATTGAGAAAGCTAAGCCAACTTGAAGTGAGTGTTGAGCTTCAACTTTCAATCTTTATTTCAAGGAGAAATAAGGATCTTAAAAGTAAACCATTATCAGAGCCAGAGTGAAAAAAGTTTGAGACACTCAGTAAAGAGGCATAAGTGAGGCACGTGCAAAAAAAAACCTTTGACATGCATATTGAGGGCTAAAATGTGGCACTAGAAGATTTTCCCCGAGGAGCACGAGAGAGATGTAATAGAAGGAGAGACGAGGCAAGAAAACAAACCCTCCCCTCCCTCTGGAGTCTGGAGACACTCGAGCTGCTTGGGGAGCTCCACTTCCGTCTCAGAGTTAGAATTGTCTGCAAACTACCCCGTTATCTGCTCTGAGCTTTCAGCGCTGCCCAATCTAGAAAATACTATGAATATATGCACCCTGCTCTTATGTTACAGTGTCTTGAATTTTGACAATGCTGGTCCATGACAGAAATCTAATAGGTGAGCTATGTGCTTCAGACTCTGAGAGGAGGATTTGCCTTCCAGTGAGGTCAATAAAATGACATAATACAACCATTTTAGACATGGCCGAGAGAAGAGAAACGGAAAGAGAAGATAAGTATATATACCTGGAATCACCGTCAACCAAGCAGTGTGAAAGGAGATCCCAATAGAATTACCCGCCAAGCACGTATACTCCCCAGCATCTTCAAATGTTACATTGGGCAAGTAGAGAACTTCTATCTCCTTATCTGTGGTGTTAACACCTGCGGTCTGAGGACAGGAGAGGAAGTGGAAGAGGGGGAGAAGATGGAAGGTGAAAGAAGAAAGACAAGGTTGGAGAGAGGTGTGGGGTAAGACAGAGAGAAGAACAAGAGAGGGAGAAAGAGAAAAAAAATGAGGCCCAAAACACCAAGAAGGAAATAAGAGGAGCTGGATGGCGTCCATCGCTGAGGTCCCATCAACGGCTGCTGAGAGTTTACATGAGTGGGAGGAGGTTTCATATACAAGACATAGACAGAGCCCAGTATGTAACCAAAATAGGAAAATAGACATAAGATACTAAAAGGTCCCCATCACCAAACAGAACAGAGGCGTAGGGCTGGGTATCGCTGCTGATTTCCTGAGCTGATTCATAACATTTCAATTTGATTGCTGATTCAGTTACTTCAGTTACCATATTGATTTCAGTTACCATAATGATTTTGCTTAGATATAAATTGGACAAGGAAGAAAATCAATTTTTTAAACCCAGCCCTATACAGGACAGTCTAACCCATACATTGAAAGGTAGACATGCACGTATAAACATGGAGAGCACCATACTGCAACACTGTACACCTTCATGACACAGCTCACAACAACGAGGAAGACGTGGAGAAATAAAAACGTGAAAAGTCAAATGTTAGCTGTGACAGTTTCAGTGTTTAAGTGCTTCAGTGCTTCCATGGCTGCACCAGTCCCCGCAGTGGAGGGGAGCAGCTGAAATGCAAGGGTCTAAAATTGCAGGTGAGAAGGTCTTTGAGCCCCAGGACCACCAAGACACCACCAGTAGGACCACCACAGCACAGCAGGTCAGGACCGAAGCCCAGGAAACCACACCGGGGGGAAGGGGTGGAGAAAGACATGGGTCAGGTCTTGGGGGTTACCTGGGATGACAGTGAGCCAGCCCGACTGGTTGGCCTCGCCTATATAATTGGAGACTTTACAGATATACTCTCCAGCATCTTTCTCAGTCACATTGGTGAGGGTAAGCATCTCCACATCTGTGCTGTTAATGCCTGAACGCTGAAATCACACATACACATCCTTAGACATGAACACAGAATAAGACAAGTAACAAACGTCAGCCTAAGAACTTATAAAGCGCTTCAGTTTTGAGTTCAGGAGAGAGAAAAGAGCCAGAATCATCACCAAGAGTCAGCATGGGAAAGACCTATCAGATGACAACAGAGGAAATATAACAATTAGTTTCTTAGATTGATCTGAAACACCTGTTATGGCCAAGAAAAAAAGAGGGAAGTTTTACATCTAATCACTAAAGTAACACCTTGAAAAGGAAGTGAAAGGATTTACCTTTAACACTCGTACATAGGGATGTCCATCAGGGCCATACCGGCTGCCGTTTTGAGTGATATGTTTGAGCCACTGGATATGAGGTTGGGCGTCGCTGTAAACCTTGCAGACAAAGCGAGCATCCTCCCCAACATGCACAGTGGTGTTGGCCGGTAAACCAGCCTGGAGAATAGGCCGATGAGGTGACCGCTCTGTCAAACGTGAGGAAAATGGAAGTGTTTAAACTCAGATTCACATTTAAATTGTTTATTTTGTTTATTGAGAGTAACATTTCCAAAATTTACAGTGCACTGTCACCTAAACTGCTTATACACATTCCACATCTAAAGAATATGAAAGAAGGCACCAGGACAAAGAAAAATATCTGCGTTACCTTCCTTTTTTCTTAATAACACCATAGCTTAACCCTAGAACACTAACGGATGACTTCACCCACACAATTGTGGTCACATGACTTTCATTGTGTTGCTGCTGACCGAGTTGAGTGGGTTCTTGGGTAGCTTCAGGCTGCTCACATCAGAGGCATGTTTCCCTGCTCCCATCCCAGTTTTTTTCAAGAGTCTACAGGTGATTACGTTAGTGATGTACCGTAATTTTGGACCATAAGGCGCACCATCAATAAATGATCTATTTATGTTTTTTTTCCCATACATAAGGCGCACCAGATTACAAGGCGCATTAAATGAAGCACCAAGAAGGACCTCCTTGAAGGGCGTTGATCTGCATGTCATGTGCTACCGCTGCTGCTTTGAGTCGAATAGAGACGATTCGACCTGCGATTCTCTGTTCAATAACCCACTGTTCAATTTTGTCCTCCAACTGTGGCCATCTCGCTTTGTTCCCTCGGAAACTCCGTTCGGTCTTCTTTACCTGGCACAGGGCGTCTTCTTGCTTCTTCCACTTCCGTACCATTGATTCATTAATGTTGAATTTTCTCGCAGCTGCTCTATTTCCGATTTGTACTGCCTGACTGATAACGTTGAGTTTGAAATCCGCTTCCTAAGCATGTCTCTTACAGGAGCCATTTTTGCTGTACCGGTACATATCGGTATTACTCCGTAATGCTCAATCCATCAAGCAGTGCAGCTCGGTTCGAGGTCAGTAGCAGAATTAAGCCATACATAAGGTGCACCGGATTATAAGGCGCACTGTCAATTTTTGAGAAAATTAAAGGATTTTAAGTGCTCACCGAACAAATTCCTAGCTGCATTGACATTATTATTATTTTTAGGAATCTTTCATTAAGGATTCCATAATTTTTCACTACAGCCTTTTCTATGGTTCCCCACGATACATTTTTATGAGATGTAGTATAGCCAGAAATAAACATCACTTTAATTTGCCATGTATTGCTGTATTTTAATATATTTTCATGAGAAGTATTTCTTTTTTTGAGTTTATTATATTGGCGAAAATATACCCGATCTTAGTGATTGTGGTACAAAAGTGTACAATAGTGTTTTAGGATTAAATACAAATGATCTATTTTCTCCTTACAGATCACATGGATTTCAACACTATTAAAATGCAACAACAGTCATATTAATATATAGTGTACATCAATCAGTTCATAATGCCCCATTATTTTGTTATTGAGTTTTCCCCACTTGTACAATACAATACACATTTGCTTTTGAATTTCTATATATGATCCCTGTCGCATAAATAACTTCTGCATATGTCCAGGTAATAGTCTATCCCTGACAAATAAACTTGACTCAACTATAACCAAAAATGTCATGACGTTTTCCTTCACTCAGCTTGATACAATAAAAAATGCCCTTCTTTAGTTATTTTCTGTCTTTTACCTCAAGTCAGGCCTGATAAAATTGAAACAAACTGATAACAGACCATCAATCTTAAGCTCAGCACGGCTCATGGACAGACGACAGCTTATGACATGAAGATACAAATAGATCCAAAGCCAATACACTTCGTATTTACTATTCTACAGATAAGATCGAACGGATGGATCTCTGGCTGTGGATTTTCTGTGAATCTCTCACTCTCCTTTCATTTCCTGACATATCAGTAGTGCCAGCGAAAATATGTGCAAAAATTTAAAAAAGTAATAAAAAAGGAATCATTTTAGTTTTCCTTTGAATGTGCCAACCCTACAGAAGCAGAACTTAGTGTGATTTGCAGTGTTTTTTTGTAACCTGACTAGCTGATCGTGTTTTTCTAATCTCAGGAGAATTTAGAGGCTTCAAACTAAATATAATGGCAGATCCAATTATTCTGACACTATACAGTAGAAGGAGAAGTGTCATAAAGTTGGAGTAAAATACATGTTTCATGCTTTAGAAAGTGAAACGCCTTCATACTAAGACTTACTGTACATCTCCTACTACCTGCATTCTTTTTCAAACATTGCACTGCAAATCCAAACAGAGCAAGACCTGTTGAACAATTCACCCTTTCAAACTCTACCCGGTCTTCACAGCCACACTGAGGACCCCTCCAACCTGAGGACCCCTCCAACCCCCAAACTGACAGCAGCCACCCGCTGCCTCCACACTCACACAAGATGACATCACTCGGCCTGGAGTGCTGCATTGGCTTTCCAAAACAAAGCCTTAAGGTAGGTGCAGTGAATTAGTGTGTGTGTGTGTAAGGTCGGGGGTGGGTCATGGGGGATGGTCAATGGTGATGAGGCAGTGTGATGAATGGTGGAGGTTGGGTCAGAGAAATAGGGCTAAAAAAGGGAGAAGAATTAGTAGCACAAGTGAAGGGAGAAACGGCATCAGCAGATGGAGAGCACAGAGACTTCTTCCATATGTTTGCCTGCTCCATCTTTCTGAAATCTGTCAGATCAGATGATTCCCACCCCTCCTTGATCCTTTCTACCCATCTTCCCCCTCCTTCCTTCACATTCCTAATGTTCGCCTTGTTTATTATCTCTGCCCCCCCGCCCCCCATTTTTTCTCTCCTTCTCCATCTTTCACAATCTTCACAAACAAAGAACATGTCACCATCTTCTAAAAGCTGCCTGGCATTTTATACTGTACATACACGAAAACAGGAGAACGAAAGATCCCAAGTCATACGGAAATGAAACAATCATGCAGTTAAGGCCGCATACCTGACATTAAACAGAAAATCACTTTAAGCTTCATTATAGCTGATCCACACGTGCTGCTTGTGCAGAGTCGACACCTCAGACCAAATGACAGAATATGTGTGGGGTGCAAGAAAATAGGCCACATTATGATTAGGGACAAACACCAAAATGACAAAACATTGTGGAAAAATTCTTGTTTAAATTAAAGAAAGCACAAGTGCATGTGTGTGGCAGGAGAGCTCCTTTACGGCTCCTTGATCTCAAAGACAAGAGTTACACTTAAGAGAATGTTTTGTTTCTAGCTGAGGCAAAATGAATAGAAATGTGTTCTGCTTTTTGCTTCGTTGTATCAAATCAAACGGGGGCATAGATGTTGTTTTATGTCCTGCAGTGGCCATAATGTACTGAAACTTCTCAACTCCTTTATAAATGGAGTCCTTAGTAACAAAGTTTCACGGCAGACCAACCAGGGGCATTCAGTTCATTGGTGTTCCATCCAAGACCAATGAACTTTGGGTAACCCGGTGGTGACACACAGCTTGCAAGGTAAGGCAGTGCACAAGAGGAAGAGTGTAGCATCAACAGGATGGCATGTGGCTACTAACAAAGCACTGCACCATGCCTCAACTCTCATTTACACCTACATGTCATGTGTGTCTGCTCATGGATCCTCAACCGCATCCCTCATCCCTTTCTCCAGAGGCCAGTTTGAGCCAGAAAAGGCTGGTTCAGTTTGGTAATAGCTGATCCTGCAGTTCATTTGGGCAAAAAACTGATAAGAACAGCTTACTCCGTCTCTGTTGCCCCTCCTTTTTTCTTTCTCCCCCTCTCCTAACTCTGTCCACCCTACTATAATGGAGGAAAATGAAGCAAGGGGTCGCAGGGGGCAGCGGCTGTGGAGCCAGATGCGAAGGGGGTTTACTGCTCTGGAATAAAACAGAACAAAACAAAGAAATATGCAGACTGAAGGAGTGTGTGAAGGGGGAAGGCTAACTATAAAGGGGAACAGAGTAAGGGGCCTAAATTGGGGAGCATGTATGTTAGTGTACCTTTTTGTGCCATTCATGTGTTGTGTGCATGTGACTATACGCACCTAAAGATATTCAATCTGCTTGCGATATAACAGCAATAACGATTTGTTACCATGGAGACAAAACAGAAGTGTAGAATTACAGTAGTTGTGCTCAATGACAGTAGACAATTAATTGTACATAAAGAGGGATCATTGATGCCTGGAGCAAATAGTCGCCGATTAACACTTTTCTGTGAATCCATAGTTGCTCAGTTTATCTCCGGATTATTGACCAACTTTTACAAGAATAAATGTGTCAGATAACTTTGATGTGTGCTGACTCTGAGTATAGGGGTTCAAGTGAAGCCAAAGGTAAATGAGTCTGTGTCAGATAAAGGGTAAAGTGGGACTATGCGCTCACACAGACACACATGGAGCCATTCATCCACTATCATCATCCCCCTTCCTCTTGTTGCCTTGTTGTCTATCGATTTTGCAAACAGTGCAGAAAAACACACTTTGCTTTGTGCGCTCCAAAGGTCATACTAAGAGGTTGAGCAAGTTGGGTCTGAACTCAGTGAAATTGTGCTGAGACCGACAGTGTGTTCTGTGACTCTGAGTGATCACCCAAGTCAGGTCTCCATAGAATTGTTTTAGATGAAGTCTGAAAGAGCAGCTTCAAAGAGATAATACGCATCATCATGAAAACAACTCTTTGCCAAAGGAATGAAATTTCAGAGTTTGGGTTATCTCTATAAAAGTTAAACGTACTGAATAAAATTTGGATTGGTCATTTAGTTAGGTAGAAAAATCACTCAGTCTCTTTCATTTACATCGCTGTTAAATTATTAATTTATTTACACTACATTAATCCCTTGGGGGAAATTAATCTTGCTGCCACACTAACGGCACACAGTGCATGGATTTTGAGTACAGGGGAAACCGGGATACCTGGAGAAAACCTTCACAGGCACAGGAAGACCATGCAAAATTCCACACAGAAAGACTCTGTGCTGACCCCAGGATTCCAACCCAGAACCTTCGTGCTGTGATGCGCTGTGCTTACCACTGCACCACCGTACCAATCCAAAGTCTGGGATTATTTTGAAACATTAAGACTGCATCAACGAGGTAAAATGCAAACTTTGCAGAAAAATATTTATTTCACGGACCACTGGCAATAACTAGAAAGGAAAAACCCAAGTAATTGTTTTAATTTGATGTATTATCCAGCCCTTGTCCAACCCTCGCAACTTAAAAGGTGCAGTCTACAATGTTGACAAATAGTTTATTTATATTTCATGGCTTATTATTGTTATTATTAAGTTATATACATATATCTATATATCTCCCTTTAATGTGCTACCAATGCTCACTTGTAACATTCTCTTTCAGCCCTGAATCTCAAACCATTTTCTAACTCCCTAAAAATGTGTGTTTATTTGCTTATAATTATCATAACATAAATTTTTGTCAGGGGCAGCTCTAGTAATTACACATATAAAATTACATTAAAGCTGTTGACATAATCATATTTAGGGTCCATGGATTGGCAGCTTCATGAGCTACACCTGCGTACAGAGTGCACCTGGATGATCAAACAGCACGCCCATAAACACTGGTCTCACTGTGAGAACTCCTTCCACTGACCACGCGATCCACCTCCCCTTCTTCCATCTCTCCACACAGGTGTTCTCTGAATATTGCACGTGTTTGTACATGGCACTGACCTACTACATCCAGAGTGTAGGTATGGTTGATGGATCCAAACTCATTCTCCACCAGGCAGGTGTAGTTGCCTTTATCTGACGGCACCACACTTTCCATGATCAGGGTCCAATGCTGGGCTCGCACCTGTGTAGAGAAGGCAGGGGCACTTGTTATGAGTAGAGGAAAACACACACAAAATGGAAAAATATGGAGAAAAGTCGGAATAGGAATCGAGGAAAAGACAACAGAGTAAACAAGTGGGTTTTAGTGAAAGCTGATGAAATACTAGAAAACAATATTGCACCTGCTGAAAGACTCATTTTTATTATATGCATGTATTTCTCAGAGAAGCAGATGGATACTGCACAGTCTGCGGTTCTGCTGGAAGCCAAAGGGAAGTGACATTAGCACCTACATAAACAAAATCTGCTCCTAAACTTTCCTGGCAGGATGAGCCATTAGCTATTAACCAGAGGCCTCCCTGTTCAGCATCAGTGCATCTATTCATAAATTAATTTCATAACTGTCAATTTAAAATGTTGTTCCACTAAGTCTTTAGGATATTACTGTTTGTTTGGAGAGAACAAAGGTATAAATCAACTCCAATCCAAATCCACTTTGTCACACACATTCTTTAAAGCAGCTGTATTTTTTCACAAACATGCACAACTTTACTTTCCCATGACATAGTCAATCAGGTATTTTCAACACATATAAACCCATGTTTATTTCCCACAGTAGGACTAATGTGAGACAAATAGTCAGTTGTGTAAATCGGTACATTTTTAATCTTGCTTCCAGAATTAATTTTGTTGAATGTCAGCTTGTCTTTCCTTTCACAGGAATGAGTGTCGGCAAGTTGCACGGTACATGATGCTCCTTCTGTTTAAACTTCAACCATCTAAGCAACAATGTTTGTAAACCCTATTTCAATGGAATCACAAGTCAGGATCACGTACTCGTCTCCAGCCAGTGGGACCTGTTCTCCCTGATTGAGTTACGTCAGCATTCTCAAAACACTTCAACTCTGCTCTCTCTATACGTTACTGTCTAAGGGCATTTAACCCTTACATCCCGGGCTTAGGTTTCTAATTGTTGGCGGTAAAGAACCATTTCAAGTTACAGTGAGAGGCTCTGCAAAGTATCCTGGTGAGAGGAGGCGCACGGATGAGCAATTCCAATTTCACACCAGAAACCCTGTCCTCGTTTCCTCTCTCTACTCTCCTCCCGTGTCTCCAGTGAAGGGTGGAAAAGAGGTGAAAGGACAGTCAGGGAAAGATTGGAAGAAGGAGTAACTGGTTTGACATTCCTTGTAAATACATTCAAAAAATGGCCACAAGTACTGTAGCACAAAGTGGAAAAAAGTTGGAGAAGGTAGTGAGCTGACGTTTGTAATAAAAAGTATGATGTATTACTGTTTATCTACCTTATACCCTCCCATGCGGTCCTCTTGGCGGAAAGGCTTGCTGTTTTTAAGCCAGCGCAGCTTGGGGGTCGGCTTGCCTCCTGCAGCACAGCGGAACTTGACTGTGTTGGCAGCTGGCACCGCATGTAGCTTTTTCTCCATCTTTGCTGATGAGGTCCAGTACGGAGCGCCTACAACCAGGAAACAGTTGGTGTTAAGTCAGAGTGAGATTCCTAATCATCTCCTCAACATGAGCAGTTTGTCTCCAGGGTTTTGGATGGGCGAAGTCAGATTTACAAAGAAGCGTGACTGCAGAGGAGCCAAACCCGAACCATTCCTAACACTCTCAGAGAACCTGCCACTTTGGCAACACTAATTGACCCACGAGCTGTCTGTGTAACACAACCCAGAGCTCCACACACACACACACACACACACACACACACACACACACAGTTAAATAAAAACACACACGGTCCCTGTAGGCTCAACGTGGTGTTGCAAAAGGGGGGAAAAACATCAACTCTAAGGGGAGAATGTGCCTGGGCGTTGCCAAGAGGGTAACTAGACCATCACATTCAATTTCATCTCATTCCACTTAACAGCTTTTTTCTCCCTCCACTTCCTCCAATTACCATAGCTCCCCCGTTTATCTGCCTGTCACTTGGCTAGATATGGAACCTGGAGCCAAGAATACTTATCACCCTTGAAAAATCATTATGTGCTGTCAGGGGAGAAAATGAATGTCACTTTTATGAAAAATTTTAGATTTCTGATAAACGCCAAACTTTTATTGCTACTCCTACTGAAATCTGTCACCTTCCTTGTGTTTCTGACCATTCCCTGGTTCCCATTTTTCCCAATTTCTATCTCTCACTCAGCTGGATTTTCCTCTAAGCCCCCCCACCGGCCCCTTCGCTCTGCACCTGGGAGCGTGATTGCCTAAGCAGATGGGGCTCCAAGGGGAAGAAAAACTCAGTCAAACAACAATCCAAACGGACAATCCACACCATCACTTCCTCTCCTTATAGCAGGAGTACACACAACAGAGGGAATACCCACAGATAAGAACGCTGCTGCCTTTAATATGAACCATAAACACAAGTTTAAGACCCAAGAGAATATTATATTCAGGCTCCCTCCCTCCATCCCTCTCTCCGCTCAGGATTGTGCCTGTTCAATCTGCATACTATCAGACACCTCCCATAATTTTCTCTGGCATGAACAGCCGGACAAGACATGCATACTTGGATAGTAAAGTCAGTAAACAGTGCTTCCTTCCTGAACTGTGTATGCTAAGTGCTCACACTATAATTAGTCATTTCTTCTCCTCCCTCTTACTATCTGTGCGTCATATTCTCTCCATTTTCACCTCTTCATTCCTCCACCTTCACTCTCCGTGTCCTCACTCTATCCATTCAGACAGAGACAGATTAGGTGGAGATTGGCCCATTGCGAGGCTGTCTCTGCAAAATGACCTTTGACCCCAAACTGGCAGCAAGGTCGAAGGATGAGGTTGGGACATGAAAGGTGAGCGGTGCTGTTTCCCATGCTCTCAGCCCAGAGGGTTAGCACTTCAAACAAGACAACCCTCCAAGCTGCCTCCAGATGAAGCCAAACTTTCACTGGCCCAACTGCTGTGGCCTCCAGGAAACCCCACCACCCCCAAAGCCCAGCGCATCCGGATCCCCACTCACGGCTGTTTATCCTAAGCTGGCCGGGGGTGAACTGAGGTTATCTAACTCCTGCACTATGAGTCAAGATTGTTTTTCTCTCACATTTTCTCCTGAGAGCTAAATGCATCCATGTCCTGATCTTGTATTTCAAGTTAAGCTGCAATATCCTCTGCTGTACAATTTATCAATGCAAGCTGTAACACTTTGTATTTGGGTACTTTTAGAAAAAAAAGATTTTTGTGATTAAAATTTGAGAGTAACTACAGTTTATGATAATGAGACGATGTCTGGTCACTTTCTATTTTTACTCTCTTCATTTCCAGCACTCGTATCTGTACACACCATATGTATACTGTCTAGATTTTGCATTTTTAATGAGTCTCTGTATTTGCATTAATTGTGCATTATGGATGTGCCAATAATACTTGAAAAAGACAACTTTTTACTGTATAGAGCAGCATGTATCAAACATGACAAGAGCGTAAGACGTAACAAGAAGAAACAAAAAAGAGATGGAGAAAAGTCATCCGTTTAATAATTTGTCAGAGACTGGCACTAACGCCAATGTGGATGATCTGAACTTCCATTGACTTCACATTTCTGTCTGTTCTGTTTTCAACTCCGTAGCTGAACTACAGAACATCCTATTAAAATCCTTAACTCAACAAAATACGTTTAGTAAACTTCTTGCCAGAATATCAATTGTAGTTACTAAACTGTGATTTTATTGTCATAATGAAAAGGAATTTTATTCTCAACTCAATGAGTCTTTAATTTACATTTCTAGGACAAACAGTGCTGGCACGTATGCACAAGAAACAAATGACAGAAGAAGACTGAAATACAATGTGTAAGAATTCTCTAAATTCACACTTATTTAAACATTTGCCCAATAAGATAGAATTCTGTATACATACTGTAAGTTGTGCCCATACACTCTATATATTGGTGGATAAAGTGACAGTGACGTCATCCATTGGTTTCTGAAGGGCCGTTTTGAGGCCACTCGAGTTATCACTTCCTGGATGACATTTTTGGAGCCAAAACAGGATCTAACCATATTTGGATAAATAGCAGCGGACCTACAAGAGCATAGTATCGCAGCAGTTTCATGTGCAAGACAATGCTAATCACTACCTTACTGACTTGAGAAAACATCACCAAGCATTGCCATAAAAAGTAACTATGGTGTTGTTAGTGTAAACACAGGAAGCACAGTTAAGCATCTGTCAATGCAAAGGCAGCTCATGGGATTGGGACTAAATAGCTGTGTAGCCTTAAGAAAACCACTTATCAGTGAGGCTAAT
>JAQQAE010008612.1:0-15098 GCA_029823295.1 Pseudamia nigra | reverse complement strand
ACTGGGAAAAGTCTTTAGTGGGCATTTCTGGATCCTGCTGGAAAATATAAAAGAAAGAAAAGAAAAAAAATCAACAAAATTGCACAACAAAATTGTATATTACCATCTTTTAAATGTAATATATGAGATGTATACAAATAAAGACTATGCTTATTTTGATGACAGTGTATGATTTGGAACACAGTGAACAAAATATCCACCAAATGAATAGAAAAGCGAACAAAATTATCGATCGAACTAAGCAAATAATCAATTAAATGGACAAAAATTAACAAAACAATCCACAAAATTGAACAAGTAATCAGATAAATCCATAAAATGCGCAAAATCGTCAAGAAAATGATGAAGAAAAAAATGATCAAATAACCAGAAAGTGACTTTAAACTGCTTCACTCGTAGTGACAAATACACACATGCACATGATGCACAGAGAGGGACGAATCCCCACTCACGTAAAATCAACCCCTACGAGTTTTCTGACGTGCAGTCTCTGTCCGTGGTGCTGAAGGACGCTGCAGCCACGTCGCATCACCTTACGTTTCCCTTTTTTCAGGATATTTTCTTGTTTTTCACTAGAGGGCGGGAGACTCCCTGGTGATGAAAACCCCTAAAACACGAGAGAGCAGTTTCATCAAAGTTTAACATAGACACAAACAAAATTACAAGCAGCAGAAGTCATAATGACGAAATCACACCAACTTAAAACTGCATTTGTTTTGTGCGCGTAGTGTTTGTGTGCAATCTATTCTCTAGTCTCCGCAGCCGCAGAGGCTGAAGCGCATCTTTTCGGCGCACATCTGTCTTCCCGGGCGCGGTAAGGGCTGACACAAGAACAATTCGTTTTACAACCTTAATTTGTGCCCACCATTTAGCCCGTGCGATAACAGCGTAATGTGGGCGTGTTCTCTCCCCCCTTTTTAACTTCGCACCGCCTGTGCTGAGCTGTGCGCACTTTGCGGAGCGGCCACTTGCTGCAGAGCGGATGCAGAGTTCAGCTGCGCCTTCGCCCGTGGTCCCCCGGCCACAGCTCAGGCTCCAGCTCCGATAAAGGAATACAAGAGACCAGAGGATGGATTTCTATCACTTTGTTTTTCTCTTTTGGGCTCTTGTGTTTTCATGGGAATCCTCATGTGTGCGCACTCTGGCTATTTTTCCTCCATCTGCGCCGAAAAGCAACAAGGTGGCCAAGATTTTTGATGGGCAAGAGGCGTCTAAATATTTCAAGGAGTTTTACGCGGAGTCTTCCAGAGACAGACATGCTAAACCTAAAGATTTAATCGAGCCTCATGACTATATGTTGTCCATTTACAAAACCTTCTCCACGGCGGAGAAACTGGGACTAAATGCCAGCTTTTTTCGGTCTTCTAAAGCTGCAAACACCATTGCAAGTTTTGTGGACAGTGGACAAGGTATGTGGACCTCTGCTGTGTGTGTGTGTGTGTGTGTGTGTGCGCGCGCGTGTGTGTGTGCAGGTAGGATGGGAAGCTTGAATAGCCATGACTCATGCCTCTTAGATTAATTCAGTGCAGGCAAATGTGGGATTTTTTCCTGTCAGATTCCACATCCCTTTGGTATGCACATCATCTCCGTGAGAATGTGTCTGACCCTGCTGTTTTAATGCTTTCCACAGATGACCTCCCACTTTCCCCTCTGAGGAGACAGCGGTATCTGTTCGATGTCTCAACCCTTCCAGAAAAAGCGGAGGTGCTGGGAGCCGAGCTCAGGATATACACCAAAGTGTCTGGGAATTTCAGGATATCTGAAACAGAGCCCATCGACATCCAGCTCCTCTCCTGCCACGACCAGCAGCTGCTGGACTCCAAAACTCTGGACCTTCAGGATTCCCACAGGCCAAAGTGGGAGGTGTTGGATGTGTGGGAGATATTCAAAGAGCGGGAGCACCTGAGCCAGGGAAAGCCCTTCTGTCTGGAGCTCAGGGCCATGCTGGACAACCCTGAGAGGGAGCTGGACCTTCACCATCTTGGCCTGCACAGACATGGAAAGCCCCAGCAGAAGAAAGCCATCTTAGTGGTCTTCACCAGGTCCAAAAAGAGGCAGACACTGTTCAGCGAGAGGAGAGAGGGGAGAGCACTGCTGGGCCTAGAGAGGAAAGCCAGAGAGAGGGGTCCAGGCACCAAAGCCAGCAGGAGAAGGAGGACAGCAGCTTCCAAAACCCGGCACGGGAAGAGGCATGGAAAAAAATCTAAATCCAGGTGCAGCAAGAAGCCGCTGCATGTTAACTTCAGAGATCTGGGCTGGGACGACTGGATCATTGCCCCGCTGGATTATGAGGCGTACCACTGTGAGGGTGTGTGTGACTTTCCCCTGCGCTCCCACCTGGAACCCACCAACCACGCCATCATCCAGACTCTGATGAATTCAATGAACCCCAGTAACATGCCGCCGAGCTGCTGTGCCCCATCCAAGCTCAGCCCCATCAGCATCCTCTACATCGACTCAGGAAACAATGTGGTCTATAAACAGTACGAGGACATGGTAGTCGAGTCCTGCGGCTGTAGGTAGTATCTGCAAATCTGACCTCCATATTGTTCATTAGGTACCTCATTTAGTGGACAGAAACCTAAAAAGCCCATCTGTGTGGAAAGCTGCACATGAAGCAAAAGGTTTAATAACCTGGTGATGTGTTTCACAACCAAATGAGGTCAGGAAAACACTGCAGATTCCCAGGCTCTGGACATGTGATAAACTTAAGGGCTACAATGAAGGATTATTATAATACCAGATAATATGATGATTATTCTGACCATTAATCAATTAATTTTCTCCTTTACAACAAGTCAGTTTCTAATGAAAAAAATCCTGCTATAATGTCCCACAGGTTGTTTTCCACCCTTCAAAAGCTCAAATACATAGTGTTGTAAATCACTAAGGCTTATTAGCTGCCATTTAGTGCACGTTAACATGTAAAACTAAATTTGTGACTCTTTTGGAGCAGTTGAGAAAAGTGAAAAAATATAAAATATAATGGCCAAAACTTCCATTAATCTAAGCTACATGACAGAAGTGGTGAAAATAGAGGTTTGCAGGCAAAAAGTTCATCTCAGTAAGCATTATGAAGGAATACAAAAGTCATAAAATTAGCAGAAACCAAAAATTAAAAAGGAACATAAAAAAAGAAACATATATGCCACATGCTGGATTTAGGTCACATCCAGTTTAAATTCTGAAAAAAAAACAAGGCATGATTATCAAATCAATTAAGCCTGAATGCACTTCTTGCAAACTTTATCCACTGGTTTTAGACCTAAACATTTACCTGGCAATGCTTCATTTGGATGAAACATCTGCAAAGTGTATGTGTAACATGCAATTAAAAAAAAGAATTTGGTCAAATTGAATCACATCAGACACATAATAGCCATATAATTTGCTGCAAGTATTAATAGTGTCCATATAACTCCAGATTTACCCCTAATCCTAATAAAAAGTCAATATACTACAAATACATGTACTATTAAACAACAAAGTAATGTTTTCTAATTTATAGTGGTAACAAGAATTGTGTTTAAAAAAGTTACAATTATTATTTAAGCATTACTGATTTATGTTAAAGGGTGAAACAGTAAACAGTGTTCCGCAGATTATCCGTATGTATTTATTTACCTGCATCTCAATTGCTGACCCTCCACTAAAGCCAAATACTCTCTGCAATACTCAGATAAAGTGTTACCAATTACCTTTTGTATTTACTTTCTGGTTAAAACTATAAAGAGCATCAGCTTCTTAATCGCTAATGAGAGCAAACATTAGTTGAACCTTTAATCTCTTTTGTCAATAGAGGAACAAAAAGAGGAAACGGCAAACAGGAAACACTTGACATGAAGAGTATATTTTCACTTTCAAAAACAAAAAAGATACACAGTGCTTAACAAACGTAGTAGATGACCCATCCCATCCAGCATCATAAAGTGCTTAATACTTTCCGATTTGAACTATGAAGAGGAATTTTAAACCAAATTCATGTTTATATACCCAAATTCACAAATTAGGTCAAAAATGAATCAAGCAGAACTCATTTTTATTTTCAATAATGTAATTAATTAATTAATGTAATGTAATTTGGCATCTTAATCAAAAAAATAATAATGTGCTTTACTATTTTTCTGCTTTTTTGTAAAACACTAAATTTAATTTGTGACCATAATAATATTTTAGCCTTGAAAGTATCATGTCAATTTAAGAGCTTGTACATAGTGGTGTATTAACCATTACGGAAACATAAAAAATGATTAAGGTATTTACTAACACTGTTCATTCAGGGCAGCTATGGCATATACAGTACCTTACAATTAAATATGGTCTAATAAATTAATTAAGCACTGTATATCCAAGGATGAAATGTAGACTTTGTGCATATTTGAAATCATACAGTATGATATGGCCCCCCTACTCAAAACAGCTCATTGCTAAGACACTAAAACTAAATATGATAATATTCAGGGTTTTTTGTCCTTGTGGAAACTCGAGTGACATCTCTGGAGCTTTAAAGAACAGACAGATCTTCACGGCTTCGACTCAGGGAACGAACTCGAGTGCTGCAAAACGTGACCAGACGAAGTTCAAGTGGCACAAACCGCCGCAGGGTTTTCACACAGCATTACTCGGAGACGCTTAAGAGAGATGTTTAAATCGAAAATGCACTGATGTTCGAAGACGCCACATGTAAATATTTGAAATGGAGAGAATAATTTATGTTCTATGAGTAAGTTATTGGATTTTTATTGTCCACTTTCAGACTGGATGAATTACACTTCTGGACGTTCAGGTTCAAACAAACATCTGGGTAAAGGTTCAGTGATATTATCTGTGTTTTTATTGTATATAATAGGAAATAATTTTTCACCAAACACAAAATGTGTTTTCTTTGGTGAATTTATCTTAAGTTGGTTTCAAAAATTAGTAGCACATTTTATCCTCATATGTCATTTGTGCTCTGTATTATTACTGGAGACTAAAAATAATATATTATACTGATCGATGCTGTGTTAAACCATGTGACACATTTTTACAGAGTGAAATAATCAGTAAAACTGTTTAACCAAATGAATTTATTCTTATAAACTGTAAAATATGTAGAATAAAATATCTTCGACTATGCTTTGTGTTTGGAGATTTACTCCTATTTAAAGACATTTTGTCCATTTGTGGATGTATCTTTTTAATACATTTTATACTTTTTGCTCATTTTTACAGGTATTTGATGCATAGTCATACCTTAAATCTTTATTAGTCTTCATATCTAAGGTTTTATGAACTGCAACTAACATGACCTTTTTACTAAGAAATGAGGCTTTATGAGTAGTTCAATTTAGTATGTTTGTTAAAACATATATTGGTCTTAGATACTGGAGGTGATTGGTACAATATTTTTGATAAAATTAGCAAAAATGTGGAAAATTACCATATCTCACACTGTTAAAGAAAGTGAAAAATTGGTCCAGCATCCACATCCTGGTCTGGATCACGTCCAGTATATACTGGGTTCATCCTTGACCCAAGAGTAACCTCTGGTGGAAACATCCATCCAGTAGTTTTTGTGTAATTCTGCTAATAAACAGACAAACCAACAGGAATACATAACATCCTTATTTCTAATCCAGAAATGTCACCAAGGCCCCAAATTAAACATTTAACATCTTACTATAAGTGCAAACCAAATGCAATAAACAAGGAAAGTGCAACGAAATGGCCAAAAATGAACAAAATAACAAAGTTCACAAGAAAAAAAACTGGACAAAAGTAATCTAGAAACTGAACAGAAGTAAAGACTGAACAAATAAAAATCAGTAACTTAACACTCAAAAAGTGAAAACATCAATAAAAACAAACTAAATTGTAATAAATGATGAAAATCATCAACAATAATGATCAAAAATATCAAGGACAGTGAATAAAAATTAATAAAAACCACAAAAAAATCAAAATGACAGAAACCTCTAATGACCCAAATGAATGGAAATGAACAAATAAATCAAAATAATGAGCCCAATGGAACAAAAATTCTTGATAAATTGTAATTGCATTCATTTTCATGATTGTCTTCATTGCTTCTCATTTTTTGATTAATTTTAGTTTGTTTTGATGATTTTGTTTATTTTTACTAATTTTATTAGTTATCTTATTCATTCCTTTTTGTCTAGTTTGTTGAATTTTTTTCCTTTATAGGTTCATTTTCTCAGGGATTTTGTCCAATTTTTGTCCTTCGTAATGATTGTTTTGACCATTTTGTCCTTTTAGTTTTCGTTTAACATTTTGATTTAATATTATGAAAGCTATTGTACAAAAAACAAGTTCAGTCTTTATTCTTATACATCTCATTTTTCACATTTAAAGAGACATAAAATATTGCGATTTACAGTGAAGTTGGAAACATTTTTGTCTTTGTCTCTGGGTGTTTGAGATCTGCTGTTTTAAGGAATACTTAAAATAAGCTGTTATTGATCAGTGTAAGTAGCTGATCAGCCATAGTGGATGAAGTAAACAGAGACAGAATTCAAGTGCAAGAATTTTCTTTTTCTCATTACAATGACTCATGTTGAAGCAGAAGAAGTCAAAAAAGTAAATAACTGGGGAGTAAAAAGTAGAATTTAACACAGAAATACGCTGTTCTGGTTTGCTTGTTTTGTTCATATTTTGTTAATTGATTTGATCATTTTTGCCACTTGCATTGTTAATTTTGTTAATTTTTTTCTTGAGTTTCATTTCTTTTTGTTAATTTTTGGGACTATTTTCTGAATGTATGCTCATTCATTTTCATTCGTGCTAATTTTTTAATATATTTGATTATTTTTTTGCTCATGTTTTTGCTCAGTTTGTTTATGTACAAAATTATTTTGTCAACCTTGTGCTCATTATGTTAATTTATTTAATTGCTTCACTAATTCTGCTGATCTTGTTGCTTAGTTTACTCATGTACTTGAATATTTTGCTCATTTTGTGGCCGATTTCAATCAGTATTGTTAAATTTTTTTAACTATTTGACTAATTTTACTCATTTTGTTAATGCATCTGAAACAGCTCTTCTCAAAAGAACATTTTTCTGACAATAGTTAAATAAAAATCTCCGGTAAATGCACTGGCCAGGTCTCGTTGATCAGAAATGTACTGACTGATTAGTGATCCTCTGCGCTGCGGGGTGAGTGACAGGTTTCAGGGTGAAAACAGGGTCAGCAGACAAGAGCAGAGAGTGCCATCTTTCCTGGGTGGGCTGTGGCTGAAAGAGGAGGGGAGGGGGAGCAGTATGTGACAAGCAAATTGGTGGGCAGATGCAGTGACTGACCCCCCACCCCCACCCCACATACACCACCACCCTTTAGTCCTTGGCCATAGTGGGTCAGACAATGGCAGCAGAGGATCTAAACATCAGATTAAGCCTGGCTTTTCCTCGCTGGGGTCAAAGGTCAAGTGGCCTATTGTCTTTTGGGACTGTGAACATTAAACAACGTACAGGAATGGGCAGCAATCAAGAGGCTGGAATGCGTCTGATGCTCTCCGTGGGCCTCGCTGTCACTGGCCAAAACACAAGGTGAGATATAAAAAAAGGGGCGTCGGGTCTGGAGCAGCTGCTCGGAACAGCCAAGCGAGGACAAAGGACTGGAATGCATCGTCTCTATAGTGGCCCACGGAGGCGTTTCTGCTCTATGTTGCACTGTGGCAGATTTGCAGTGAGATGGAGGGAGATATTTGCAGGGGAAACAAAGCCGGGTGTAAATCCAACGCAGGATTCGGCTGCTGTAATCAGGGAGGGGGAAAGAACTGAGAGCTTGTGTTTTTCTGTGATGTAAAATGTTTCACACATGTCCACAGGCCAGCCAGAGGGGAAAAAAGCAAAAGAATGGGCTAAGTGAGAAAGAGAGGAGGCCTTTGTAATCTGTGATCAAATATTTACTTAAAGGATAGGGTCACCATTTTTCAAGTCTGCCTTAAAACAACAGTTTGTGTGTCAGATGTTTTAATCGACCCACTGTGGACCTTTCACACAAGTTTTTAATAAAGCCGCAAAAAAGTGTTTTGAAAATGTGTGTTACAGCTGGAACGAGAATCGGTGATGGAGCTTTCAAATCATTTTACAAGGATTTAGGCAGAAATTTTGCAGGTTCCTAAAAGTATTCTTTCCTCAGTCACAGTGCTAAATTGAACATATTGTATAACTGAGGGTTGGAAGTGATATTTTCAGCGTTTTCTAACAACCAGAGTAATCAGTCGAGAAAACACGCCACAAATTAAGCTGCAAACTCCAGACCCATGTCTGTATAATATCATTCTGTTCATATTGGACACAGATTATTCCTTAAAACACTTCGAGTCAGACTAAATTCACAGACATTTTTTTTGTGGTGGAAAATATTTTTATGATGTGTCTGAAGTCATTGTGAAGTTATAGTCTGTTTATTACAAAATTCCCACATTTTTTATGCTTTCATACTGGCAACAGCCACAGCTGCAGAAGCTTTGTGTTACTGAGCTGCTCATATGTGCTGGGTCCCATCCTCATGATATCTCAAAAACATCTCGACGGAACTTCTTCATCTTTGGCATAAATATCCGCTTGGACTCAGAGGTGAACGTTTTCAATTATAATGACAAAAGGTCAAATGTCAAGGTCACTTCGATATTAAAAAACACATACACAAACAACATAGATGTAGAGAGAGTGACTCAGTTTTGGTGCTAATTCCCCAGTGGCCACATGTAGAGCAGCCAAATAAAATCTCCATAGATTACAATGATAAAAAACAGTCAAATGTAGGGCAGGGATCTATTAGCTAAAAACAGCTGGATATTTCTGTTTATTCTATGTTTTTAGAACAAAGAGAATTTGAGCAACATTTGTACAACATAGCTCTGTTCACAGGTTAAATGCTTGTCCGTGTGTGCAAAACATGTTAGTTAGCAGTTATTATTAGTGTCCATTTACCAATTACCAATCTCAGGATAGTCATAACTCAAAACATTGTTTTTCTTTTCTTAGTTTGTTTGTTTTTGTTTATGTATTTTATTTTGATGGCAAGTGGACTCTTTCCACGCCATGTTTCTACAGTAGCTCAGAACAGACAAACCAGTGAGGTGAGGAGGGTTCACATGGCGACAGAAACTGGAAATCACTAAATCCTACATTTTGCACCTTTTCATCCTTTGATAAAATTTTCAGAGAATCTTATATTGTATATTAGTTTTGTGAGGGTTTTTTTGGGTCACGTCCATGTTGATATGCATAATCCAGAACACTATTGCCTCGGACTCTCTGCAGCAGACATTCACATATGAAGATGTATAGAAATGTGTCAGCACTTCACAGTGACCGTGTACATGAATGTAAACACACTGGATTAAAAAAATGACTTTGTGTCATGGTATGAAATCTGTGCAATCCTCAGAAACATTTATTTGAATACATTTTTGCTCTCAGTGAGTACTTTGATTCCACTGGACCACAAGGTCCAGTTTCAGGAAATTGCACAGTATTTAAAGGTACTGTGGAGTACTTTATGTATGATGTGGAAGAATTTGGAGAGAACACCTGTGTGTCATATGTAAAGCATATTGAAACAGTCATGCTTAGGCATAGGAGGACAAGTTAACCCTAGTTGTGTTATGTAACATTCTTATTTATTTATTTATTACGAACCATAATTTAAAATAAAAGTAAACAACAAAAAATTGGCAGAAATCAGACTCTTTGAAGTTTGTAAAGGGTGTACGATGAAGTGAAATCTAGTCCTAGCCCTTTTTTTTTAAACCAAATTTTAGCTTAATAACTCAAAGTTAAAGCTTTCACAGCCTCACATAATGACATTTAGTGTCTACAGAATTTGAATATTTAACACAACACAAATCACTGTAATACAAAGTATACAGTTTTCAATATCGTTTAATAATGTTATTTTTGAATATTTGTTTAAACCTACCTATTGTTTGACATGTTTTGATTTCTTCGCTGCAACTGTTCCATAAATGAACCCGACTGTAGAAACTCAGTGACATTTGGCATTTGTTCTTATAGCTGGTAAACATGCTCGTTAGTCTTAGACTGTACACACTGTCCCTCTGGTGGAAAAACCTTTGGATACTCTTTGGTAGCTGATGATTTTTTTACTCTATGCATGATCAGAACAGATTTGGTCTCAGCCTCGAATTGTGAAGCGCCTAGAGATAATCGGCGATTATGATTGGCGCTATACAAATAAAGATTGAATTGAATTGAATTTGAATTTGGCCAAGTCCTGAAATTTCAGTATTTTCAATTTGGTGAAGAGTGGGTTTGTTGGTTCCCTTTAATATAGTTTATTGAGCACAGATTTTCTATAACATATGACACCATCTGGATGTGTAACTGCAATGTTTCTTTACATAAAGTGCATCAAAAGGGGGTTGTATGAACAGGAGCAACGACCACAGCAAGGATAACCTGTTTCAGATCTGACTATTGACCTATGACATCCATACTATAGCTGATATTGTTTCAAAAAGGCAACTTTCCCCTGCAGTTCTCAGATGATGGTATAATCCCAACACATGTCGTGTTTATTTGCTTTAAGTCTCTGCAGAAGTGAGGTCCTGCCATCTTGACCTCTGTGTTTGCTCTGGTAACTGCGCCTGTTGAAGGGTTTAGGGTGGAAATCTTCTGTGTGGAGTCAGATTGCAGACTGAAAGCTGTCTGACTGACAAACATGGGAAGTGATATGTTTTGTCCTCTGTCAGGTAAGTAAACAAGTAACAAAGGATCACACAAATTCCATACTTCCTACAGATTGAATCATAAAAGCTTCTAGTTCATTAGGGATATATATTTGTAGCAACTTTTCCACATTCCCCTCATGTTATTTGTTATGTGCATTTAGGTGCATAAAAATATACACGTTTGCCTTTTAACTCACTGGAACAATTAATTGTGACTTCATGAAACTATGCAGACTCACTGTGCAATGATGGCATTATTCCCCAACCATGTTTTTGTCCTTTTGTCTTTCATTTTCTCCATCTTTAACCTCTTCTTTCTATATCACTATCTAGCACATGCAGTTTGAATCCGTTTCATTTCAACAAGTCGAACAAGATGCTTTGTTCCCATTTTTGATCTCTTTGGTTTCTTGCAGACTGTGGCCTTGGCTGAATGTTTCATGAGAGGGCAGCAGACAGAGGTCCACATTTTTCTGACAGCTCAAAGAGGAACGTTATTCACAATACCACATCATGATAACATTTTATAGACACTGGAAAAGTACTTTATACTTTGTGATGCACCTGAAGGGTGGAGGAAAATGGCTCACAGCAGTGTGTGTGTTAAAGGAGACAAGGGTGGAGGTGACCATACCTTTGTATCTCTTTGTAAGTCTGTCTCTTACTGGGCTTCAAATGATGATTCTAATCCTTCTCAGAGTTAAGCCTTGTCCAGTTTACACAAAACTCCAAAAAATAATAAGAAGCAACATATTCATATATTGGAACCTTTTAGTTGAAAGTGGCAGTGAAAAGAGACATTGCTTGATGTAATGTTTGACATTAATAATTAAGTGCTTTAACTCAATATTTTACTCCAACTTTGAGGTTTTACTTAGTTATTTGCAAAGATATACTTCTCATCTCACTACATTTGTCTCTTTACATTTGTCAGCTTGTGTTATATTTTAGTTTAATTTCCTTCCTGTCAAGTGGAAACTAGTGGAAATTAAATGAGTTAACAACATAAACAACAATATGAATAAAGATGATCAAAATAATCAAAAAGTTTAAGAAAAATTAGCAAAATACAAAATATGCATCAAAATTAATTTTAAAAAAATCAAGTAAGGACATTTAAAACTGCTATGATTATCCGTAAAAAGATTCATTCTGAACCAGGTGACTCAGTTAATTACAGACCCAATTCCAACCTCCCATTTCTAGCTAAAGTCTTTGAAAAAATTGTTGTGAAGCATCTGAAGCAGCACTTAAATATAAATAATCTGTTTGAAGAATTTCAGTCAGGGTTTAGAGAACACCACTGTACTGAAACAGCACCGTGAAAGTTATTAATGATCTTCTATTAGCTTCAAATAAAGGACAAATTTCAGTATTTGTACTTTGGATCTCAGTGCTGCATTTGACACCATTGATCTGTTACGCAGATTAGAACACTCTATTGGGATTAAAGGTACCATGCAAAATTGGTTTAAATCATACTTTACAGAAAGATTTCAATTTGTACATGTAAATGTCCAGTCATCCACATACTCTAAAGTTAGTCACGGCATTCCACAGGGTGCAGTTTTAGGACCGATGCTTATTATGCTCTTTGTGCTCCCACTTGGTGATATCAAAAGGAATCATGGCATAGGTTTTCATCGTTATGCTGATGATACACAGTTATACGTACCTCTCCATGAAACCTGATGAATTAAAACTGATTAAACTAAATTTGATGCTTTTCTCAAGGACATAAAGTCCTGGATGACATCCAGTTTTCTCCTACTGAAAGCAGATAATACTGAAGTTATTGGAATAGTGCCAAGGAATCTAAGGAATCCTCAATGACTTCCTTAATCTGGAGAACATTTCAGTGGAATCCAGTGCATCAGTGAGGATCCTGGTAGTGATAGAGGACCGGGACTTATCCGTCAACTCACATATAAACCAAATGTGAAGTATGGCCTTCTTTCATCTCCATAATGTAGCCAAAATTAGGAATATCCTGTTGCAAAGTGATGCAGAAAAACTGGTCCACACATTTTTTATTTCTAGGCCGGACCACTGGAAATCACTATTGGTAGGATGTCCAAATAAATATGTAAAAACCTCCAGTTCATCCAAACTGCTGCAGCACAAGTTTTAACTGGAGTCAGATAGAGAGATCATATTTTTTCCAGTAGTGGCATCTCTTCATCTGCTATCTGTAAAATTTAGCATATCATTTAAAATCCTCCTCTTAACATACAAAGCCCTAAATAATAAGGCTCCATCCTGTTTTTAAGACCTTATCTCCTCCCTATAAATCAATTAGAACTGTCTGCTGTCAGGGTGCAGAACTTGTGGTTCCTTGAATCTCTAAAACTAGTCTTGGGGCAGAGCCTTCAGTTACCAAGTTCCTCTCCTGTGGAACCAACTCCCAGTCTAGACTTAAAACTTTACTTTCTGACAAAGCGTATTGTTAGGACTGGATCAGGTGACCCTGAACCCTCCCTTAGTTCTGCTGCATATATAGGCTGCTGGGGGACTTTGATGCACCACTCCCACATCATCTCTTGAGCAGATTCACCGCCGAAAAAATGTCTTATAGACACATTAAAATCTAGTCGTCCTCATTCATCTTTCCATCACTCACCCGCACATCAATAAAAAACTCCTCCACCTCTCCAGCCTCCTCCTGAATTAAACTGAATACATAACAATATATAAAACTCTAAAGCATAATTCTTCTGGGACCATCTGTATCAAGCTTGCCCATATCACCCCTGAGCATCTCTTGAGCAGAGTCACCACCAAAATAAAGTGCATCTAAGGTCTTACAAACACATTTAAATGAGAGCACCCTGACTGAACTATAATTTATTTACATATTAGGGCTGTCAAATTAATACGTTAATCAAGATTAATTCATTGACATGATTAATTTGATCAAAATTTTTAATGCAATTAACACATGCGCAATGCACAATAACTCAACATCCACAATTACACCCATTGGCACAGATTAACCACTGATTACTGGTTCACAACCAGTGTTACTTTCATTGATGAAAAAATTTCATCACTGTTTTTGTCATGAGTGCATTTTTACAGACTAAAACAAAATGAAAATTACAACTTAAGTCAATAATTGAGGAGAAATCTATGACTAAATTGACCAACATTTTCGTCAACGCATAAAAGATGAGACGAAAATAGACAATGATGAAATCCGATCAAAAGGAGGGAAAGATATGAGGAAATGACAAAAGAGCCGCTCAAAAAAAATGGAAGAGGTGAGACTGGATGAGAAGAGAACCAATCAGAGTGCCTTATTGAGTGGTGAGGGGACGCTTGCCACTGTTGAACATGTTCCCGCGAAGACAACAGGCAAAAAGACGATGATAAAAAGACGAGAAACTGTCCACGACTGAGACAAAAATAAGACAAGAGACGAAGAGACGATGATAAAAAGACAAGAAAATTTTCACGACTGAGACAAAAATAAGACAAGAGATGAAGAGACGATGATAAAAAGACAAGAAAAAGTTCATGGCTGAGACAAAAAAGGGGACATTTGTGGCCCGTTTCACATTTGACAATGATGAAAACAAGACAAAGTGAAAAACATGCGGACGGAACACAACAAATATGAAGCAACATTTACAGAATAACCACCCAGATCTTTTTTCAAGGGTAAATTTGTTCAGACTTCATTTTGTTTTATTGTGTAAAATGAAATTGTATAAAAACTGCAGTGCACCAACATTGTTGTCGCCTTAAAATGTGACGAATTGATTCATTGGCAAGTTGAGTAAAATAAATTGTCACCTTCATCACAGTAGAAACACATAACGTTATGTTACTGTCATGGTACAAATGTGATTACTGCTATTTTGTAATATTTTACTTGTTGCCATGTTAAGATATTATTAGATTAGTGTCATGTGAAACTATCATTACATTATATTTATATCAAGGAAAAAGTGATGAAATCTTATGTTACATTTTATGACCTCACTGACAACTTCTTTAGTATTTACTGCATCAAAGTCAATTAAAATGTAAAAGTATAAGTCTTTACACATTTTGAAACAAATTACATTAGTTACTGATGAGGGCAGTGAACCAAGTGTAAAAAAAAAGCAAAAATGTTCCAGTTGAACATTGTATAGATTCTGTTAAATTCAACAAAGCAGGTGTAATTTCCTTTAGTTACACAAGTTTAAATTAGAAAAAAACTATACATTTTAATCTAAAATAAGTAATTTTAGTTGAGTGTATATATCACCTTCTGTCATGAGTGTTTTTTGCTCCCACAAAATGAAAAACGATGAATGGGTATTAATTGTGATTAATCAAAGTTAATCCACAGTGACCCTGTGATTAATCAGATTAAAAATTTTAATCATTTGACAGCCCTATTATATATA